>JBBPSI010000111.1:0-84754 GCA_038093515.1 Butyriboletus loyo
ATCCTATAGGAATGATAATCAATTCATAGCTGCATAACTATTACAGTAGCAAGATAATACTTACCAGCTAAGTATACCAGAAGTTGTGAAATAATAGGGTTATATTAACATTTCAAGATAAATAGAGGTTTCATGAGCAGAATGCAGATTTCAATTGTGAATGAGATCACTTACATTCTATTTGGAAGCAACATGAAATGCAGGGATGCATATATTAGTAATACACATTGGAACAACATATCATGTAATTTACCCTCTGGAAGGGAGAGTAAAGTGGGCAGATAAATCATTCATTCTCCAATGTCAGGTCAGATCACTCACTGCCTGTCAATGAGAAAGCAAGAAAAAAATGAACATGAATTAATCAGCAATGAACATTTTCATACATGCATACAAAGATGCTCACAAACTAGTATCCAAATAGCCATAGAAGCAGACAGGTCAACCATCAGAGAGATCAGCAACAGTGTCTGCCCTGGAGGCCATATGAGACCACATACATCCTGTGAAAGAAAGAGCAGCAGGGAGGATACTTGTTAGTATAATTTTCATTTTAAACCCACATCAGACCACTTACTTGCTATTAGTGGAAGAGCACAAGGAAAGTTCATTAACATCATTCTTCTTTCAAATCAGTATTAGATCACTTACTTGCTATCAAAGGAGATGAGCAAGAGGGATGCTCATGGGCAACTCTACATTTTAAATTCGCATTACATGACTTACTGCCTATCAATGAGAGAGCAATACAGGGATTGCTAATCAGTACCATCTCCAAAGTCACATCTGGCCACTTACATACTATCAATGGAGGGAAATAGGAGGAATGGTCATCAGCACCATTCTCATTCCAATTCACATCCAGCCACTTACAAACTATCAATGGGGGAAATAGGAGGAATGGTCATCAGCACCATTGTCATTCCAATTCACATCCAGCCACTTACAAACTATCAATGGGGGAAAATAGGAGGAATGGTCATCAGCACCATTCTCATTCCAATTCACATCCAGCCACTTACACCCTATCAAATGGGGAAAATAGGAGGAATGGTCATCAGCACCATTGTCATTCCAATTCACATCCAGCCACTTACAGGCTATCAATGGGGGGAAATAGGAGGAATGGTCATCAGCACCATTGTCATTCCAATTCACATCCAGCCACTTACAGGCTATCAATGGGTGAAAATAGGAGGAATGGTCATCAGCACCATTGTCATTCCAATTCACATCCAGCCACTTACACGCTATCAAATGGGGGGAATAGGAGGAATGGTCATCAGCACCATTCTCATTCCAATTCACATCCAGCCACTTACAGGCTATCAATGGGGGAAAATAGGAGGAATGGTCATCAGCACCATTGTCATTCCAATTCACATCCAGCCACTTACAAACTATCAATGGGGGAAAATAGGAGGAATGGTCATCAGCACCATTCTCATTCCAATTCACATCCAGCCACTTACACCCTATCAAATGGGGGAAATAGGAGGAATGGTCATCAGCACCATTGTCATTCCAATTCACATCCAGCCACTTACAGGCTATCAATGGGGGGAAATAGGAGGAATGGTCATCAGCACCATTGTCATTCCAATTCACATCCAGCCACTTACAGGCTATCAATGGGGGAAAATAGGAGGAATGGTCATCAGCACCATTCTCATTCCAATTCACATCCAGCCACTTACACCCTATCAATGAGGGGTAAATAGGAGGAATGGTCATCAGCACCATTCTCATTCCAATTCACATCCAGCCACTTACATGCTATCAATGGGGGGAAATAGGAGGAATGGTCATCAGCACCATTGTCATTCCAATTCACATCCAGCCACTTACATCCTATCAATGGGGGGAAATAGGAGGAATGGTCATCAGCACATTGTCATTCCAATTCACATCCAGCCACTTACAGGCTATCAATGGGGGGAAATAGGAGGAATGGTCATCAGCACCATTCTCATTCCAATTCACATCCAGCCACTTACAGGCTATCAATGGGGGAAATAGGAGGAATGGCCATCAGCACCATTCTCATTCCAATTCACATCCAGCCACTTACACGCTATCAATGGGGGAAATAGGAGGAATGGTCATCAGCACCATTCTCATTCCAATTCACATCCAGCCACTTACAGGCTATCAATGGGGGGAAATAGGAGGAATGGTCATCAGCACCATTCTCATTCCAATTCACATCCAGCCACTTACATGCTATCAATGGGGGGAAATAGGAGGAATGGTCATCAGCACCATTCTCATTCCAATTCACATCCAGCCACTTACAAGCTATCAATGGGGGGAAATAGGAGGAATGGTCATCAGCACCATTCTCATTCCAATTCACATCCAGCCACTTACAAGCTATCAATGGGGGGAAATAGGAGGAATGGTCATCAGCACCATTCTCATTCCAATTCACATCCAGCCACTTACAGCCTATCAATGGGGGGAAATAGGAGGAATGGTCATCAGCACCATTCTCATTCCAATTCACATCCAGCCACTTACAGGCTATCAATGGGGGGAAATAGGAGGAATGGTCATCAGCACCATTCTCATTCCAATTCACATCCAGCCACTTACAAGCTATCAATGGGGGAAAATAGGAGGAATGGTCATCAGCACCATTCTCATTCCAATTCACATCCAGCCACTTACACTATCAATGGGGGAAATGGTCATCAGTACCATTTCATTCCAATTCACATCCAGCCACTTACAGCCTATCAAGGGTGGGTAATAGGAGGAATCCTCATTAGCACCATTCTTATTCAAAATTCACATCCAGACACTTACATCCTGTCAATGGAAGAGCAACAGGAGCAATGCTCATTAGCAGCATTCTCATTTCAAATCCACATCTGGCCACACACCATCTATCAATTGGAGAGCAGCACAAGGGATACTCATCAGCACCAATTTCATTTCAAATCCACATCAGACCACTTACAAACTATCAATGGGAGAGTAGCAGGAGAGATGTTCATCAGCACATTCTCTTTCAATCAACATTAGACCACCTACATCCTATCATTGGGAGAGCAGCAGGAAAAAACAGAGGAAAAATACCAATCCATAACAGGATGCTCATCAGTAACATTCTTACATTAAATCCATGTAAGACCACTTACATCCTATGAATAGGGAAGTAGAGGAGGCATGTGTGTCAACAAAATTCTCACTTCAGATGTATTCACCATAGATCACTTACTTGCTATGAATGAGAGTGCAATACAAAGGATGTTTATCATCAGCTATCTCATTTTAATTCCACATCAGAGTGCTTACAATCTTTCAATTGAAGAGCAGCACAGGGTGGATTCATCAGCAGTGCTTGGATTTTATATTCAGAGAGAACACTTACCAGCTATGAAAGGAATGTACAGCACATAGGCCCATAGTCAACACCTTGCTTCAGAATGCATACTTGATCACCTACAAACTATCATGGAAATGGCAGTTGTTGAGATGGATATTTTCATTCATATGCCACTTACTTTCTTTATATTAATGGATATGAAAGTATTAGTTTTGTGTCTTTCAGGTATAATCAGACCACTTACTTCCTATCATATTACATGAAAACAAACATCAATCTATTAGCCAGACTCTTTCTTAGTGCATTTCAGATCACTTACTCTCTAACAATACCAAAATAGCAATAGGCATGAACAAATACATTATTAATGTGCTGATTTGCATGTATTCCTGTGTGACTTACTCCCTTTGAAATCAAATCCTTGATAAACAGGAACTCATATTTTCAAGTCTGCATTAGATTACTCACCAGCTATTAATGCAAGAGTGATAGAATAGGTTAAATGATTTTTTTAAAATTCTTGATATACCACTTACATCCTGTTAGTATCATAAAGCATGTGAGCTTATCACAACTTCAATGCATAATGTATCACATACTCTCTTCATGGACAGAATTAATCAATCAATCAGTAAGCTCTTTTTTTATTTCATGTAATGTTAATTACCTAGCCATCCATTAATATCATTCAAGCATAAGAATATTTTCATCCCAATAATTTTTGAATGACTTAAATTCTTACCTTTGTGTGTGGAAACCAACTTGCCAATGCCACACCCAGATTGAGATTTTGCTTTTGAGCAGTCATGGACTCAGCATAAGGTACCAAGACACTTTATGGTATCAATGTACTATGCTTTACACCCAGAAATTGTTTCACTCACTGTCTGACTGCATACTCAATGCAGAGCAGGATATTCTTTTCCTGTGCTGTAACCAACAACATCTGCAGTGATGCATCATTCAATGCAGCTGCAGTCTCTCTCAGCAATGTGTGACATCCTGTGTCAGATGTATCCATGTCTGGAAATATGATTAATACAAGAGAATAGAAATGAGAGCATATATGTACAAACTTTCCAGCTTCACATATGCCTGTGGGGGGAATACCATCTTGCTCAGATCCTTCCATATATTTCTCTTGGCAAAGATTTCTTCAGCATGCTCCCTCTGCTTCAGGAGTTGATCTTCTAGAGGCTGATCTAGGTATTTAGGCTGAAATGCCTGTATCACAAGTGCATCCCATTTGGTAAATAGCACAATCACTGGCACTAATATCCAAACCAATCAGCTCAGACAGCATTATCATGAAAAATTATCACCTTTTCTGGTGTCACATTCACAGAAGAACCTTTCCTCTGCAACAGTGATAGCACGATGATGTTGATCCATTGGAATGCAGTACCTGCTTGTATTAAAGTCATCAGGACCTAGTAAAATAATGCCCACTCACCAGATGGCATGAATCCGCCTTTCGAGGAAAGTTGTGCTGGCACGCTCCGTGATGAAGTCCTTTGTCTTGTCGAACTCATCCTCACGACCAGCCTCAAAACCAGCAGAGTCATGGAAGACAAATTTGCCGTTGCTTTTGAAAACCATCTCATAATTGATATCATGGAGTCCACGCTGTGAAACACGAGACGGCTTGCAAAAGCACTGCAAATGACATGGACGTAGCCATGACACTCACCTCCCTGGATCCCTGGATCGCGAAGTCAACCTGATCACACGTCAACGGCATTAGCATCCGGTATATCTCAGCTTTATCAACCCTACCTTTTCCCCTTGATGGTGGATCTCCGGATCTTCCGTGGCGTTGCATATGCTCTGAAGGATGGTCGTCTTGCCGGCATTCGCCCTGCCGATGATGAGAATTCTAAATCGTCCAAATTTCTCCATGAGATCCGGGTCAATATGTTGCATGAACGTCCCCATGTTGGAAGCACTCGAGTTATCGGGGTGTGGCTCGAGAGAGGTGGGATCTGTAACCTGTTCCTTGGGCACATCTGAATCGTTGTGCTGTGTCTCAAGGTTCAGAGCATCGGCGCCTTTGGCTTGAGTCAGGGGAATGTTTGAATCGCTGGGGACTGCGTTGGGTTGCATGTTAGGTGCATCGGAATGCTGGGAACTTGAAGGCGCCGGAAACGAATCTCTACTGGAAATGCTGGATCGGAGGCGTTGAAATCGTTGTTTAAAGGCCTTCATTTCAGGAGTGCCTAAGAAAGCTGAGAGATGAATGAAGCACGACTGGAGAGCTTGGGAGGTGGATGCAAACGATGGACAACGTGCTGTTGACGGGAAATGCCGCGCACTACCTAATTGGGCAAAGATGACCCCTTTTGCACATAAGGGTTAACTGTTGGGGCTGGACGGGCTGGCCAGCCTGGATCAGTCAACTTGAAAGAGAGGAAACTCACTTTGTAGTGCGGAAGTGTCGTAGAATTACTCCCTTCAAGAGGAGCAGATGATATTGATATATACATACCTTTGGGGGTGCTTCCCGGACTGCAAAGGGCGCAAAAGGCAAAGGCGAGTGGGAAGTGGTGAGCGTTGGCATGAAACGTGCGTCGCATCGCGTTCTTCTTTTCTGTATTACTATCTCAGTTGAGCGCACTGGCTCAGCCACTGTTCAGCGAGAAGACTGAGTATGTATCTTACATGCCACACTCCTCAGAACAGCGGCCCTCCGAAGACCCTGTCTGAATCGCCTGAAGATGCTGAATCGTGCATCATGATATACAAATAGTGGGGTTAGTGCAAGAAGGTCAATTTTGATCATCCCTGGGGTTGGGACACCGTACTGACGTGCCAAACGATCGTGTCGCCGCCACTTGTCCCTCGCGGGTGGATTCCATGTTGTCATCCTGAACGACAACGCTCAGCCTTGAACTTACCTACTAAACCGGCACATGAAGGACTCGGAAGCGCAACGACAAAGGCTTCCCTTGCCAGTGGGGGGACGCTCGGTTGCAAGATTTGAAGAAACTTTTAACCATAGTTCAAACCCGTGTAACTGGAAAACATCCTGTTACATCCATGTCGAACACCAAGTTCGTTCAATACCTCGGTCTACTTTCGAATCTGACCAGGCGAGTAACTCTACTCCACTATCAATATCATTTCATCATGATGGTCCAAAAAGCCCCCCCTTTCCTTGGAAAAACTTTGAACGCGACTCGGAAGAGTCAGAGCAATGTCGTCGTCGACGTTCATCGAAAACTTTGTCACCCTCCTTCGAGCTTTGAACCCGGTCGAGGGATCATACAAACCTTTCCAAGCGGCCCACTGACAAACCAAAGCACTACAAATCCAATCGAATTTCCCGGCTCCCATGGCTCCGGCTTTTCCGGCACTGGTTTGGGCTACAATGCAACGACATTTCACCCCGCTATGGGTGGCGACATTGGTACAGACACACAATACTCGGTGGTGCCGTACGACTCCCCACCGCTCACCAACCAAACATTCTGGTCATATGACAGCAGCTATATACCGTTATCGAAGACAACAATCCGTCAACCCAGGCTCATGGTAAGTATGGGAAAGTCGCCTTCCCGCTCTTTTACATGAGCTTTTCCACTCGACAGGTCCATACAAGAAAACTGGATGGTCCCTTCCCTTTTCACGTGCGCATCAGGACCAAGAAGTGCAGAAATAGACATTGCCTCAGGATGGGGATCGGTTGAAAACGCTCGCGCCGTACTCGAACGACACTTGGATACGTTCATCAACCAATCGGATTTTGACTACCTCGCAAACATTGGCATCAGCACCGTCCGCCTCCCGATCTGATACTGGACGCACGGACCAACCTTCCTCACGGGCACCTTTTTCGAGCCGTATGCGAGCGTTTACACGAACTCCTTCCTTCGATTTGTCCGGGAGATCAACATGGCTACGCAATCTGGCATCGGTGTGTTAGTGGACCTTCACGGCGCGGTCGGAAGTCAGAACGGGCAACCACACCCGATGGTCAAACGAGGCTGTTGAACAATTCTGCATACACGGACAAAGCCATGGAGGTTCTGATGTTCTTGGCGGCCCAGCTTCATAATGTAACCAACGTTGTCGGCATCGAAGTATCGAATGAGCCGAATGATGTACCTGAGCTCTCAGATTTTTGCATGATTTGCACGCTGTTGGTGACCATTCAGCCTCCGTAACAGACACGAACGCGATCGCGGCTATGGGACAAAAAAGACCGTCCTGGAAGCACCCAATCTTCCGCTCTATATTCATGATGGCTTCAACCTCCAGAAGTACGGTACCTACCTCTCCGCGCGCTCAGATTTCGTTGTTGAGGACCACCACCCCTATTTTCTTTTCATGTCTGCGGACGAGTCCGAATCAGCATACCAGCATACCAGTGATGTCCAAGGATCGATTTCCAGCGATCTTGGGGCGACGGACTCGAGAGACCGCGAAACTGTAGTGATTAACGAATGGTCATGCGCGTTAACCACTCAGAGTCCAGGGTGATCCAGATGAAGCTAAAAAGCAATTATGTACTGCTCAGATGGGTGTCTATACGAATACGAGTGCTGGCTGGCTGGTCGTTTTGGTGTGCGTCGTACCGTCCCCGCCCCTCTCTCGGTAACTCTGGTAGCCTAACCGATTTGACTAGCTTATAACAATGAGGGCTGTGATACAGATCAAGGCTGGTGCTTCAAAGCCGCCGTTGGGAAAAGCCTCCTAGATACCTTTTTCTCGTATGGTAAACCGCATCCCACCGATTCTGTTGAGCTTCAGCGTGTCTACGCTGCAGTGGCCATTATGATCGTCCCCTCCCAGTCTGACATCCTCAAAAGGCTCGAGAATTTCCCCATCCCAGCTCAGGTAAGTAATGGTACTACTCCATGAAACATGACAACCGCGCGGCAACAGTCGTCGATTCAGGGATACTCGGATGGCTATCAACCTGCCAGGGTCTTTGCGTAGCACGGGTGGTCGAGACTCGGGTTTGCGGAGCAATACATTCAAGATAGTCTGAGTGCGATGGGTGGGTTTATTCCTCGAGGGACTGAGGATTCTTGATCGTGGTACATACCCATTCCCCGTGTTTATGACTATCTGCAAGAAGAACAACATAACGAATGATAGCCCGCGGCCGGCCTAGGGTATGAGAGTGATATGCTCTACTGAAGAGTATACCGAAACGTGTCGCGGACGGCACTCTGCACTGCAAGAGGTAAGCCGTTCAGGATCAGAGGTATTTGAGCGTTATGGTATGCATCATGTGTTAGACGGAGACCTTACCCGTGTGGTCCGGTGTCTCGAGGAAGACGGCGGGCAGTAACAAAGCCGCCAACAATCTCACTCTGAACCAAAATATCGACCCCGCTGGAGAGTTGGACTATTGCCCGGTCTGCCTGTCAGCGCCCTTTTTTTTTCAGCGTTGGGCTCGGAACCTATAAGAAGCGGATTGTTCGAGCCTCCATCAGTATAAAAAAAAGGTACCAAGTAATGATCCGTGTTAATTACTTGCCTGAGCCTGATCGTGTGCCTCCCTCTGGCTTTCAATTTTTCTCTTCCTGATAATACGATACGAGCGATGAGGAACCACATGCTCTTTCATCGATAAAGGAAGGGGGGGATGGCGAACTGGCTTTTGTTATTCGCAGCACCATAAAGAGGAGCTCATTGTATTCACTGTCAGTTCTTGGACCCGGGAGCTATGAGGGGGTCCCCGTGATGTCTGACGCCCTGAATCAAATGAATCAGATTCCAGTTGCATTGCTCCGAGTAGCGACCCATCTGACCCGTTGGTGAAGGTAAATTCTGGGACCTACGTGGGCTCGTTCCCGACATGCTTATAACCAGTTTGTCATCCGAACATGACACCACTGTAAATGAGGTGATGCCGTCCCAACCCATAATTCACTTCCATTCTCGTGTGCACGTCCGGAGGGAGCCTTGGTCGCTCCAACTCCTCCGACCCAAAACTCAGTGGTAACAACCCCCTGACCGTCTCTACCTTCACTTCTCCCTGCGTAGGCGTCAGTTGACCCTCCCCTCCCTCGCTTCTCTGTGGTGACTTTTGTGGGTAATCGGTGGGAACGAGGAGGATGGGGGTGTCGAGGTGACAGAATTTACGAAAGACTTGGTGGCAGATGCCACAGGGCGGGATGGCGGCGGGGACGTATGAGGGGAGGAGGGGGGTCGTGGACAGCGTCAGTGAGTGTCGTGGTTGTGGATATGATACAGGAGGAAGGGCTGGAAGTGAATCAGAACGCATGTGGCGATAGTCATGGCGACAAAGCAACGGACATCTGAGAAACAAGTTGGACGTCAAATGTCGGGAGGGGACGGAGGGGAGAATGGAGTCGTCAAACGAGACTTACGATCGCTTTCACGATCGTGGTGCGTTCGGCACATATCGTCTCGCCCAAGTTGAGACCCGATACGTACAATAGGACGCGTTGTCGACGCTACAGCCCTTGAACATGGCCCCATCGGCACACAACAAAACCGCACCAACGCGAAAGTTGGAATAGGGCACATAGGAGTGCGATTGGCTTAATGGGATAGGTAAATTGACCTTTGATGACTGTTTCGATGAGTTCCTCACGGGAATGGACATGTTTTGGAACAAGGAGTTCTCCTCCTCCTTCAGCATAGTTTCTCTTGAAAGATAAGACAATTCAAACTTCAACGAGTACTTAACCTATGATGCGTTGTGTGATACGACACTGAGGTGGAAATGGCCTTGGTGGACGATACAGATGATAGTATTACAGTGACCCCGTCACTTACTTAAACCCGAAAAAGAAAGCAAAGATCACAAGATGGCAGCTTCGCCATCGCCACTCAGCCAGGACCATGTACGCAGACGGAGAAGCGTAAACTAACCGGGAAAACAGGCGATGGAACTAAAGAGCGACTCGAAAGCCTTGGCCATGTGGTACGAGATAAAATACTCGTAGACCTGCACCATCGTGATACTATGGACTACTTGGAATTCGACAGTGCTGTCTCGCCTGACCCCGAGCACCTTCTTGTCGTGAACCATGCTGCAAAAGACGACGAGCACCAATGAACACCAGCTACTTAGTATGCGAAAAATGGGATACGTATGATGACCCTCGCCGGACAAAAGAAGTATCGGTTTTCAAGTGACAAGTTGTGTCTTTTGTTTTCGGGTAGGGTGTGTTTCGTTTCCGCTACGATGTGTTTCGTTTTCAGTAAGGTGCCTTCATAGAGAATGGGTTCATTGTGGTATCAGCATCGGTGAACAAGTACTCGTAAACCGTCGGGTTGACTCCGATCACGTTCTTGATTTGATGGTACATCCCCAACTCCAGTGGGTTCATCGAGGAGCGCTTTCCTCGATTGCCAGGGCGCGACCTCTCAGTCGGCTTACCAACCTTGAACGAGCATGAGATAAGCGACGACGTGACCAGCACACTCGTACAACCTTGGTCATATCTCGTCACTTACAGCAACATTCAAAGGAGATGACACGCAAATTCACGCTGACAAAACGCGGGTTATGAGACGCTTCTCCAGAGATCAAGGGCCAAGCGAAAGGCGTGGACCGCAGCCAATCTGTCAAATTATACGTGGACCTGATGCGCAACGTACCAAACTAGGCTGGGCTGTGCGGACAGAAAGTCAGCGCCATATCATAGGGACAATGGCAGCCCGTATGTTGCCGAGCACCCTCACTCAAAGACACGAAACTATCGAAGTTCGAATCGTGGGTCGGTCGTTGGTCGCTTGGACCCACCGATACATTTACGTTAGGCTAGCACCGAGAATCGGACTCCGGGTTCCGAGCTGTTTCAGCTTCCCCTCAGGCTTCCCCCCCCTTTTTTTTTTTTCAAATCAAGATCACGTCCGGGTTCGGGTTAGAAATCCCATGCGAAGCAAACGAACGCCGCTATTTCTTTTTCGTTATCATGGTGAAAAAGCGCCCGACATCAGGAATCGCACGCGCAACAAACCAGAAGAGAGATTCAACGTAGACGTTTACACGGGGGTATATGCGGTAATGCGGAACGAACGTTTGTAACTACGGTCCTTTTTTCAGAGCGTCCGCGTAGTTTGGTGTGTTTTGGATTCCGGACCTTGCCATCCAAGGGATTCGTGGGTTACTAGTCAATCGCGTATCGTCGGAGAACGGGGGAACGGCACCGTCCGTTTGTTTTCTCGGTTATAGACACATACACGGAACCATCCATCAGTAAAACAGTTGCTGGTTTCCGATGCTAACCGAGTGTAGCCGAGTGCTACAGACAGCTACAGACAGCTAACCGGTTGTTCCGACCAATAACCGTTTCACTGATGTCGTTTTTGTACGCCCGACGCGCTCTATCGAACGTTTGAGAGCTAAAAGTGACGACGAACTTTTTCTGCTCAGCAAGCGTCGAAACGAAATTGAGGATGCAGTTTGGACAAATGTGGTAAAGCAGGTATTATGTAATAAACATGATCTTATCTCCACTGTCTGGCGATCTGCGGTTTGTGTACGTACGTGTACTGTAAATTTGCAGGCAAATGGAGAACCCAGTTCATGTCTTCTGCTCCGTGGTCCATCTGGGTTGCTATAGGTGTTCCAGCGACCAAAGCTCCAATCAACGCTGCAACGTTTGCATCATATGTCCTGCCTCCTTTGCTTCTTTACTTCGTCATGGCGGTATTGGCCATCACGCCACAGACGCGCACTCTCCGAATGGCCTGCTGGCCCGTCGGAGCGTTGCTAGCATTGCGGGCAGCGATTTCCGTGGATACGTCGCTCAGTAGCTTCGAGCGAAAGTTCCACAACGACTTGGGAGTGAGTGGCTCTTCCAGACAATCACTCTCCCATAGAGCCCACGGCATAAGAAGAAAGACTTACCTGAACTCGCTGAATGCCAGATCCCGATGCTCATGATGGTTACCCGTTCCCTCTATTGGGCATTGGTCAAAGGGCCGCTCGTCAGACGACTCCGTCCCGTGAACAGCGTTCCTTCAACTTTCATGGATGCCCTCGATCTCGCCCTTGGTTACCGTGGTTGCGGCTGGAACTGGTCCCGCGGATTGTATATTCCACGCGACACTCGCCCATCCAACCGCACTGGATTCGTTTTCTATGTAACTCTGTCTGCGACCGTCCATGCACTTATCTGCGGCACAGTCCACAGGGCCATCCGTTCATTTTCCCCAGTGGGACTTGGCTCCATTTCCGGAGGATCTATTTTCGACGAAACCCTACCTTTCCACGTACAATACTTACGATCGTCCGTCATCTCCATCATTGGCTGTTTCGCAGTCTACAGTCTCCTCCAGACGAGCTACGATTTGTGCACCATGCTGGCAATTCTCGTCCTCGGACAGGACCCCGCGCAATGGCCCCCTGGCTTTGATGCCCCGTGGCGTTCCACGTCATTAGCTGAGTTCTGGGGACGCAGGTGGCACCAGTGGCTTCGCCATATATTCCTCGTTCAGGGCGGTTATCCACTTTCCTTCATCTTTGGTCGCGTGGGTCTTGTTATCGGGGCATTCCTCTCCTCCGGAGTGTATCACCACATTGGGTTAAATTCACTCGATCGCACGAGTGAGCCTTGGCGGATGCTGGTCGGGTTTGGAATGATGGCCGTGGGGATCCTCACCGAGGGAGTATTCAAGCGGTTGACGGGAAGGAAGGTATGTGGGCTGGCAGGATGGGTTTGGACGATGACTTGGATGGTTCTGTGGGGAAATGTGCTGATAGACGGGTTTGTCCGGGCTGGATTGTTTAGGTCTAGCACTTTGATAGATGGTGTGCCGCCGTTGCGGGCATTGGTAGAACGCCTGGTGATGGATTTTGATACCTGGTTACATGCGGTATAGTTCTATATGAGCATCCTGTTGTGGATCATACGATACCGACTATCCCACTGCTAGGACAGGGTAGTACCAGTACTTGGATTTAAATATTCCTTCCTTCTGTCCAGACTTGAATCGTTGCAGTGGTATTGTCTCTGACCCTGATACTATCTAAGACTTGTGTCACACAAATCACCTTGACCTCAGTGTTCTTTGATCGCAGATGCGGTATGGACTTCGAGGACCATACGTGAATTCTACGCGTGACCCATTTGAAGGAAGCTTTCTGGGATCGTCTAGACGATCCCTAGTCAACTCACTGCTAGTCAGATACCCATTCAACCGCCCGATAAACCGGCCCCAAGCCTGAGCTTGATGACAATCATCTCTCACAAATAATTGATGTCTCACCATAAGAATTGCCTCTGCTCTCTGCAACACGGCTATGTATCCTTATCGCTTGACGACTCTAACACAGGCCTCTGAGAGGTGTGGCCTGAGGACGCCTAGCGAAAACGGAAACCAAGGTAACTTTTGGCTCAGCTAAGTGGGATTTTGGTAGGCCCGACTTTGTTGATGTGAGGAAGCGTGGCGGTGCCCTGGATAATATCGCTTCAGTTACATAAAATCGCAAGGCAATCATCCAAAGGACTCAACCATGTCCTTTGCCCATGTATTCTCTCTTGGTATCCCATCATCCCGAATTCCTATCGACGGCGTCACGTTGGTATCGTTTGTCCTCCCTCCGGTGGTTTGCTACTTCGTAGTAGCAGTGTCGGCTGTCACGCCAAGGACGCGCGCCTTCCGGGTCGCGCTATGGCCTGTCGTTGCCTTGTTGGCATTGCGCGCAGCAGTCTCCGTGGACATGTCCCTCGGTAAGCCCGAGCTACAATTCTATAACCTTGGCTTGGTGGTAAGTGTCTATTGCCACAAACATTCCCCACTGGAGGACAGACTTACACACCTTTCCCTCCAGCTCTCCATGTTTTCTGTCGCTGCCCGTATGCTGGACTGGACATTGGCGAAAGAGCCACTCGTGCGACGCATCCGTCCTGCGAATAGTTCTCCGTCAACCATCATGGACGCGTTTGATCTCGCCTCAAACCTTCGTGGCCATGGCTGGGAGTGGTCACGTGGATCGTACATTCCCCGTGAAACGCGACCAGCTAATCGCATCGCATTCATTTTCTGTACACTCCTTTCTGCAGCTGCGCACGCCTGGATATGTGGTGCATTCCATTGGGCAATCGTGTCGTTCGTCCCGGTGGAAATCCATGCAGACGGATCGTCTATTTTTGATGAAACGCTTCCTTTCTTAGTGAGATACCTCCGGGCGAGTATTATCACGACGTGTACTGCCATTGGGATCTACGCTGAAATGCAGATGGGTTACGACCTATGTACTATATCTGGCATTCTTTTCTTTGGACAAGATCCCGCTCAATGGCCTCCTGCATTCGACGCTCCATGGCGCGCTACCTCGCTCAGTGACTTCTGGGGGCGCAGGTGGCACCAATGGTTCCGCCGCATGTTCCTCGTCCTCGGTGGTTATCCTCTTTCCTCTGTGCTTGGTCGTGCGGGCATGATTATCGGGGCATTCCTTGCATCAGCTATCTTCCACCACATTGCGATGATGACACTCAATAGCCAAGTGGAAATTTGGAGGATGCTAGTTGGTTTTGGGATGATGGCTCCGGGAATCCTTGGCGAGCGGGCATTTCATCGGTTGACGGGGAGGAAGGTGGGTGGGGTAGCAGGGTGGTTTTGGACGATGACATGGCTTCTGGTGTGGGGTAATGTGATGATCGAAGGATTCGCAAGAGCGGGAATATTCGGCTCCTCGAGCGTTATTCACAGCATATTCCCCATGCAGGTGGTGGTGAAACAGTTAGTGGTCGATTTTGACGCCCTGTTACATGTCATTTGAAGAACAATGGCTACCCTCCTGCAATTTTGAATTATTCATCGGTACCCGCGAATTTTGACCGAAATAGTGTGAACATCGGCGCAAGGTTTGGAACGTAGCAGATGCCTACCTCGCGTGGGTCTTCACTAGGCAAGTAGTTAGAGTGCTCCTTACTTAACAGATATCACAACGAACTCGACGCCGACAGACAAGTGGTAACCGATGACTTGTTAATGATAGTTGAGAGTAGTCATACCAAACGCAGTGACAAGGATGAACCATCGGAGCAATGATCAAGACCTGGTCGGTTCATGGGCGACCCCGCCACCCACAAAGGCTATACAGAGCTGCTATAGCAAAAGGCAGAAATACTGAATGGTTTCCATTCAGTATCTCGGACGGTATATGTACTAGTTACGGGACTAGGTAAGCCAGCATACTTACAGACCGGTTGCACAAGATCCCGACGATAATGGATGCGCAATAACGCCGATCAGTAGCAGCAACACGCGCTACATCGGATAGTAACTCAGATCTGTGGTATCGACTACCCGATGGTCGCTCTTGCAAGTCCCAAGAAGGGACATCGCGCACGCGCGATGTTACTTTGAATACATACGGACCGTCTGCCACTCGCCCAATCCCATACGGTTTGGGGTCTTTCCCTCCGATTTGGTCGCACCCTCGACTTGGGAGGCACCCGTAGCAACACCATTAATGAATCCCTCTGGC
Organism: Butyriboletus loyo; assembly: GCA_038093515.1. Taxonomy (NCBI): domain Eukaryota; kingdom Fungi; phylum Basidiomycota; class Agaricomycetes; order Boletales; family Boletaceae; genus Butyriboletus; species Butyriboletus loyo. The sequence goes on from JBBPSI010000111.1 coordinate 15,756, forward strand.
AACGAAAAGTTCGGGAGGATTGAAGACGGTTCGGGAGCATACCGAGCAGAATAGAGCGGAGGTGGCCACTGGCGGCGGCTGCAGGCGCAGTGGGAGAGGTAACACTAAGTACAAGGGCAGAGACTGCGCTAGTTACTTCCATAGCCTGACGAGCAGCGGGCCAGATAACGGATACCCGGGAGAACTTAGCTTGGATAAGCAACAGAAGGGAAGCAAGGATCTTCAGTACTAGTGCTTGCGAATCTCTCAAGGTCGCTCCAAGTTCATTGAACGCGAAAGCTTGGGTTATCTACACGCGCTGAGGGATTACGGGAATGTATAGCAGACGGTCCATGAGATAGTACCTGTGATGCGAAGAACAGGTCGCCGAACGGGGATCGGAGTCGAAGTCCAGGATTTAAGATAGGGGAAGCCGGACCTTGTGCTTATCCGACATAGCCTCAGAGTACCTCAAAATGTCCAATACACCGTGTCGGAGAAGTTCCATGGATAACCAAGCAATCCAAACGGAGGATCTCTTGGTCTCGGACTGAATGCGTTCCCCTTGATCATTCCACTACGTGATCCCGTTGTTAATTATTCGAATTCTTTCGCTCGCACGTTCTGGAGATGGTGTCAAAACAGGTCTTGTAACTTGTTCTTGTTTATATCGACCTTTGCCACACAAAAGTACCCAAGAAAAGCCAATATGATGGAGTAGATTTAGGAATGAGAGATGAGTCGAGCACTTTGTTAAAGTTGGAGCGAGAGGACTATATATGATGTATTCGTGTTCCACAACACGATTTTCGAGTCGGATCCAAAGCATTGAGGACGGAAGTCGCAGCATTCAATACTGAATGAAGGGAGATTTCGCTATGACTGTAAAAGCCCGACTCGTGATCTGGAACTAGTAATAACATCCTTGAGTTGGTGTCTATGTATTGATCACAAAATGATCGAGTACAATACCTCTCGCTGCCAATTTGTGTTCAATCGTGGCGCGCTTCGCACGCACCCGTACACGGTGAACACGCTGTGGTCAATAACACTCCAATAGACAGTTGCGGCTGTACCACCAGCCAAGAGGGAGATGCGAAGTTCATTGTGCGCTCTGGTGGCTTCATGGGAACGGGACACTTGATGATCAGTTGAACTCGAGTTGAACATCAATGATTGTCACGTCACGTTGTTGGCGTTTACAAATAAGGAAATTATCTGATGTTTTAGCATGAAAATAAACGACAGACTTTCCTATTCTCATCCTATTTACGGTATGTATCTCCCTTTGACCGTGACGGAGCACGAGCTCGGCGGCTGAGTACTGAAACGTTCACAAGACCCCCTGCCTAAAAGGGTGTATCACACGAATTCCTTTGATGGTCCGCGGTATTCGCCAATGTACCTATTATAGATTCATCAAACTTGATATGTGTATGGTAAGATGAACTTCGTCGAATGCAGTGCGGGGGAAAGTCGGAGAACAAAGTAGACTTAACTACCTCGTCCGATGCTTCAATTGCAATTCATCGTACCATCCAACTTCGAGCCCCTCGAATAGAATGTCGACTTCCAGTGCCTCAACGCCCGCCGCGATTGAACAGGAGATGGCACAATTGGTGGTGTTGATCGGGCAGAATCTCACCAATACCTATGTCAACAGTGAGCGTGCCGGAGTCATCAATTTCCTCAACGAAAACGAGCACTGAATATTTAATCGTTGTGTAGTGTCGGCGATTTGTTTTTTGGTTTACGATGTCTTGATAAACTTGGACAGGGAGGTCAGTTGAAAGTTATCTATTCAGTGACCGAATGTCTTGACAACCGCTCGGCGCTAACGCTCTGTACTACAGGTCGAATATATCTGGAAGTACGTCCTTCCACTTCCTCGAGTACAAGCATTTTTATTGGCCTTTGTCAGAGCTAGGTGGTCTATTTCCAAGGTCCTCTTCATCATCGGAAGATACTACGGTTTATGTTACATCACGTGGGTGGATACAGAAACTTGCTGCGATCATTCTGACTAATTTTTTGCGGTGTCTGCACCCGATAGTGGTAGCTTTGTGGGTGTGTCTCGATACTTCTGTATCGCTGGTTGTATCTGACTTTATTCAGTGTCCATTATAACTGGCCTCTCCGAGGAAGTGCGTGGAATTTCCTGTATTCCACTGGACAGTGTGCTGATATTTAGTTTACAGTTGTATGCTGCTTCTATTTCTCAACTTCCCCTCTGACCTCGTCGTGTCAGCTGCCGAGGCTGGCTTTGGTTTATCGTAATGTGGGGTACATCACCGCATTTGCTGCATATGCTCACAAAAGTGTAGGGCCGGAGACATTTTCTTCACCACCATCGTAAACGTGATTCTCATTATGCGTTTGTACGCCATGTGGGGGAACCGCAAAGGTAAGGGTGGTGGTATTGTTTGCTTATGGGAACTTGAAATGCATCGTGTCTACAGTATTAGCGTTCTTCGTTTCACTGTTAATCTGTACGTGCACTCTACTCTACACCTGAGAGAGAACTGAGTAATCTCGCCACAGGTGAATTCGCGGTCAGTCATGGATACGCTGGCGCGTTACTCTTCTTGAACATGCATTTACAGTTCGAGCTTTACGCCTGCATAAAGATGGGCATCGAGACGACCAGCACGTTATTTACCATACCAGCTGGAATCCCGTTGCCCGGGTGCTATGGGTCTCCCGACTTGAAGACCGCTCTGATGGCCTGGTACGTTTGACAGCATACGCCGTGCAAATCCAGGAGGCTGATGTATAATACCTGCTTTTCGTCAGGGTACCCTGCATGGTGATAGCTAGTAAGTGTATCGGCGTGCGGATGGTCAGTATATTAACCCACCGCTCATCGCGTCACAGCTGCATTCTTTGCTATGACAGTCGCAAAGGTCGTTTCCGATGGATACACTACTCCGAAGAGCCTGATGGACATCAGCCACATCTCTCCCCTTATCGTGCTGATGGTGCGTGATGGAGTACTTTACTACTGCCTGTACGTCACAGCACATCTACGTCCGTTATTTTTGTGGTGTTTACTATTTATTGCTAGGATGTTCGGTGTGTTCACTCGTCAGTTACGAGGTTTAAAGCTAACGGTCGTTCCACCCGATCCAGCGATCCTGCTCATCACCATCATTTTCATGGAGATAGCTCAGGGTCTCGTAACAAGCGCATCTCTTCCGTATGTACTCTTTTGTTCAAACATCCTCTGGGGACTCCGATCTCATCGGAATAAAACAGGTGGCTGGTTGTCATATATTCTTTGACTGTAAGTAATCCACGACAGCGAACACTGTCTTGTATCTCGCTAACGATCCCTCCGGAAGGCATCGCGCCTGGTGCTCAATCTGCGTGAGGCAGGAAGTCGTACTCACTATGGTATGTCCTCTCTGGAAATGAGAGGGATTAGATGAGAATGTACGATAGGATGCAACTGATCATATGTTAGTCTATATCGGAGATGAATAGAATCGAGGTCTCACCTTAGTTGAGAAAGAAACCGACTGAGTCTAAATGTAAGGTAGGAATATGTGTAGTGGAGAGTGAGAGAGAAAGGGAGGCGAAAAAAAGAGGACGATTCGACTTAACCGTGTGCCACTGTAGAAGATCGTATGTGTACGTATCGGAGCTGCCAGCCAGAGAGTCCGAAACATTCACCTGGGGTCGAGGACAGAGTGTTCGTTTTGGATCCTGTGAGGCGGGCGAACGAGGACATGGAGGTTTTCTGCGAGGCCCAGATACTACCATCATGAATTTCTCCGTGGCGGGACCAAAGCCCATGTTTGGGTATTGCAGTGCGATGCGTAAGTTGTGCCACAGTAACATGTATCTTGGTCTCAACTGCAGATATATCTCACCCCAACTCCCCTGATAATATCGTTATGGTGGGTAACAGGTACTGTATCCGAGTCTTTTCGTTCACTGAGTTTTCCCAGGCATCGGCACCGACCACCGGGATCACAATGTGGTCTCACCCATCTTCCTGTTAGGCTGTACGATCAAATCGTATGGATCCGACACGGCCGTATCGTACACAGCATATTCCCAGTATCACCAACTTTATCACCAATCAGGGGATGTAACATATATCCGCCCGCGGTATCTAAGTAGACTGTGCCGGGAATACTCGGTGGAGGTGGGAATCGCAATCTGCAATTGCACTGACTCGGATGCCAGGTTTACTCGTGCAGAGCATCCAGAGTATCTGCATGTACAGGTACCTCCCTGGTATGACTCGTTTCTGTACTGGGTGCAGTCATTGAATGCTCTCGGGCCCGGTTACTAGTAAACGTGGTAACGAAGGGAAACCGGAGAGTCGCGTGCGTTCTTTAGCCAAGCAGGTCCCATTCATTCTTTTTATTCAAGGTCAGCTTGCTTTGGCTGATTATTTCTTCCCAGAGTAGGGGATCGGATCGGAATCTTTGTTGGTCAGTGTGAAATTTCCGAACGCTACAGCGAATGTGTTTGATATTTGGACAGGCTGTTACGAAGCTTTTTGCAGTGCATGGTTACCAGCGAAGTTCTTACCTTTCGTCGACCCTCCCACGATCGTCGGTCATTGCCCTCGGCGAGTGCCTGACACAGTGACAACCATTCACATCAAAGTCGACCGAGTTCATCGGGTGTGCTGTGACCTGCATGCGAACAAACCACGGGATTTAACATTGAACTTCCACCCTACGGTAATCAATAGCCCGTCAAGCGCCAGAACAAATGACATCCTGTCATTGAGTGCGTTTGCAAGTATGTGGTCCTTCGCATACACGTTATCGTCGGTCTTGCTGCGGCGCCACTGGCCAAGGCCTCGATTGATCGGCCCGGTTTTCTTCGCATCATCACCAACACCAGGATGGTCAGTTGTCAAATTTTGATCTGAATGCCCACCATCATGCCCAGCCTTCGTCTCACAGGTCTACGGATTCTGCCCTGTGGTGCAGGGGTCAGATTTGAAAGCAATATTTGCAGTCCAAAACTATGTCTGGCCAGAGTATAATTGTAAAGGGAAGGAAAAACAATGCGATTGCACATCCACCATTTTTTTTCATCTGCTTCCTAATCCACATGTCTGGAATTGACACAAACTCCTTATACTACTCATTGATGCAACCTCATATCCATGTCCCAGAGCTACTAAACCATATCTCGGGTGCAACCTACTGCGTGACGGGTTTCATCGCTGTTGTTGCCATGATTTTGATTTGGAGGTCGCCCGATAGTCCGGATGTGAGTGTGGGATATCCTTAGCGACGCTTGTATTCCGACTCACCATCCGGGACCAGCTTGACAAGATCCCAACGGTTGGACCGAATACTTGGCTAGGATCGTGGTGGGCTGGTATCAGGTTTCTCTTCAACGCCACCGAAGTTGTCCAGGAGGGTTACGATAAGGTACGTTCGCCACTCGATATCGTCGCAATCCTGACGTTCATAATTATTGTAGTACAAGGGCACTCCATTCAAGGTTTCGACATTCTACTACTGGATGGTCATTTTAAGCGGTCGTCAGCATGTGGAAGAATTTCGCAGGTCTCGCGACGACGAATTGAACTTCCTGGAAGCTGCAAGCGATGTAACTATACATTCGCTCTCCTCAGAATCAGCCTGACTGAATATTTGACAGACTTTGAAGGCGGAGCACACGTTAGGACGTGATACTCACCATAATCCTTATCATATTACGATTCTCCGCTCGAGACTTAATCGTAATCTCGGAGCCTTGTATGCCGACATTAAAGATGAGATTGTCACCGCTTTTGACGAATTACTGAACATTGAAGGTCATGGTAAGTGGAGGTTTTACCATCGCTACTCGCAGCATTTCGCTCAAGTTGCAAATGATTAGAGTGGAAGAGTGTCCCTGCACTCAGCACCATCCAACAGGTTGTCAGCAGGACTAGCAACAGGGTGTTCGTTGGTCTCCCTTTATGTATGTCACCACTTGCATCCGTTCTATGCTTGTTTATCCTGTATGCCTTAGGCCGTGATCCCGACTGGGTGGATCTCAATATACAGTTTACCCTGGACGTTATCAAAGGGGCAGCTATAATTAGCTTCTTTCCCAAATTTATGGCATCGTAAGTCATAGTCACTGGCTTGTTTTGACCCAGCCCCTGAATTTTTCGTCAGACTTGTCGCACGGATTATGACGAATATTCCTAGAAACACCAGGCGCGGTGTAAGGCTCATTTCCCCGATTATCGAGGCGCGACGGAAACACTTTGAAGAGCACGGCACATCATGGGGCGATAAACCTGTGAGTTGATCTCATCGTCACTGTAATGATAACTCACATCTACCTTGATAGAACGATCTTTTGTCTTGGTTAATGGAAGGATCAGAGGGTTCTCAACGCAACGCAAGCAACATAACTTCGCGTATTTTGGCCATCAACTTTGCTGCTATTCATGTAGGTGGCTATTTCGTCTCTTGGCTTTCGGTGTTGACCTAGCTTGTTTGCGCCTCAGACATCCTCGAATGTAGGTTGGACGTGAATAGTAGGATACAAGGCCTGACAGCAGTTTTTTCCAGAGTTTTACTCAAGCTCTGTATAATCTGGCAGCTAATCCTCAGTACATCCAACCTCTTCGTGAGGAAGTGGAGTCGATCGTCCAGGAGGAGGGCTGGTCAAAGGCTGCGGTAGAAAAGATGTACAAAATCGACAGTTTCATGAAAGAGACCCAACGTATGGACGGAATTGGCCTCGGTAAGTATGGTATATACTGGTACACAGTGCAACTCATCGTTTTTCTTTGGCAGTGAACATGGTGCGAAAAGCCATGAAGGACGTCACATTTTCTGACGGCACCGTGATACCAAAAGGGACGTTCGTCGTGATGGCCACCCAGCTGATGCACGACGACAACGAATTCTATGAAGACGCAGATATATTCGATCCCTTCCGGTTTTCCAAAATGCGTACGGAAGACAGTGCCGACACGGAACACCGGTTCTCCACGGTCAGCCCTGAATACTTGGTGTTCGGATACGGTAGACACGCATGGTGAGCGCTCTCCCCCCGCTGCTAGGACACTGGATTTGTGAATATGTCTAAACGTTTTCTGCAGTCCTGGTCGGTTTTTCGCCGCAAGCGCGCTGAATACTATGCTGGCCCATCTTGTTGTCTCGTATGATGTTAAACTGGAGGACGATGCGACTCGTCCACGGAATTTGCGGATTGGCACTGCGATTGCAGTGAACTCTACCGCTCGGATCATGCTCAGGAGGAGGGTTGCTTGAGTTTTCTGAACGATTAAATTGGTTATCATGTACGAGCGCTAGCATCATATTTAGTGGCGGGTAAATTAACTGTGGAGTGGTTCAACCTAAGCCTCAGAAGACTTGCGCGGGACTACTCCCCTTGAATATTGAAGCCATCCGTCATTTGTCAAACTTGGCTCGTTTGTGCTCACCTAGTGTGAGCGTCGTTGTTGACTTCAAGTTCACGTACCACGGCCTCGCTCACCACTGCCACTGTACCTGACCATATCAATGAGCACCTTCGCGACGTGCGCTTCGGAACATTACGGATCGAGCGCAACATAGCGCCTGCCTAAAACCGGCTGGACTTGAAGCTTGGACCTTCCCCCAACGACGAACTTGTTTCGTTGAAGTTCCAGAAGTAAAGGACCGCGCGTGTCTTCGGAACGAATTCGCACCTTATAAGCGGTCACTGTTCTTCTTCTTCCGTGCATCACCAGTGCGAGACGAGACTGCTGAACAGAGCCCGCACGTATGGTGCGACCTTGTGATAAGCTCAGGTCGCGAAGCTGCGGGTGGGAACACTGCCAGTTCCATGTGGCACTCGAGATGTAACTGGTTCTCTCACACGTGCAATGATATGAGTATGTGAAGGATTGGATTCGTCCATTCGAGTGGTACGATATGGTCAGTCCTGATACATGCACGAAAGAGTACCCTGGGGTCTTTGATACTTTGCACAAAATCAAACTCTATTTTATGGCTATGTATGTGATTCGAAACCGTCAACGGCACCCTCAGTTTCGGGCGTGTTTCATAATCCAAGTAGACCTTCGTCAATTTCCCTACAGCGCGACTTTTTCAAGGCTCTGAGCTATGAAATGATTGTGCACAATTTGTCACGGCCTGTCGTGTCGAATGTGCACTGTGATCAACTTTTCAGCGCCCATTCCGCGCGCCATCAGCACGGCCGTTTCCACGCTGATTTTTTGATCATCTCAGTACCCCGGGGATCCTGTGGTTACCAAACCTAGCCACGTTAAAAGCAAGCCCAACCTGTTGTTCCCAATGCTTGTTCACTGATTCCGAGACCATGTCAGCGCTCTCAGGCTTATTGAGTCTCGTATCTCCGCAAGGTGTTCTTGGTGAGTATGGTGGCTGTATACAATGAGACCAGTCAGGCGTACGAACAATAACATCCCAGATGCCTCGAAGTGGGCAAGGACAATTGCCTTCCTCGGTGCCCTTGTCATTGTATCCCGCGTCGTCAAACTCGTCCAAGGCATCAAGGTACGTTGTGTTTGTGACAGCGGGGTTCATGCTGCCGAGAGCCAGAGTGTTGACAATGATAACAGGCTGTCGATTCCCTCCCCGGTCTCCGTGTCCCATTTTCGCCATTTTCCGCTGTAGGTAGCATCCTACCCGATGTGTGGTGGAATCCCAGTGAGCCCTTCCCGACAAACATGTCTTCTCTCTTCATCCTTTTGACATGGGTTTCCACTAGCGTTTGCGTTCACATGGATATGGCGGAAGGATCGAAACGGTGCGTGATGCATCGTAGCCATTAGTTACTCCCTGGCTCCTGACAACCTCGTGCCAGTTTATCATCGTTTTGGTCGCGATACGGTGTCATTTGTGCCATTCGTATACGGTACCCCGATGATATTCACTCGATCCCTGGAAGTTGGAAAGCAGGTTCTGTTGGGAGGGTTGGATGCGTTTGACAAGTCCACGGCCTTTAAAGGTCCTTTCTCGTGAGTCTACATGGATCTCCCCAGGCCTGTTTCAGGTCTAGCTCACCTCACCCACGTCACCGAACAGGTACTGGGGTCCCAACATCGTCGACGCATACGGTGACCAATGGCGAAAACACCGAAAAATATCTACTCCAGCATTTAACAACGACACGTACGTAGACGGAACTAGATATCAAGTGCGGGTGAACGATGCTGAGTTGTTGTTGAAGGTATGCAAATGTTTGGGACACAGCGCGCAAACTCTATGCGGAAATGACGACCGCGCAAGGCTGGACCTCGAAAGACGCCATCGAGGTGCCCAGTATCAACTTTGTCACGTTCAAGGTGGTCTCTTTTTCTTCCCTTGGCATCAGAATCATTTCGCAATCCTGACTAATCTGCACATCTATCCTCATGACAGTTTTCGCTCACCGTTTTTACGTCGGTTGGATTTGGAGTGCCGTTGATGTGGTCTCAGCCACCTAGTAAAGGCGACGAACTCACCATGCAAGAAAGCTTCGACATTACGGCGAAAACGCTCTTGCTTGTTGCACATATCCCTTCCTGGGGATTGAAACTGCCATTTGGAGGGTCAGCATGTCTCGAAACCACGAGCACGCTCGTTTTCTGACAATCACTGCAGGGTCCAACATATTCGTCGAGCCTACGATACCTTGCGCGTATTCATGCGATCCCAAGTCAATACCATACGAGAGACCATGCGATCCGAAGCAGCCAACGGGATCACTAACTCTGGAAATGATCTCTTCTCCCTTTTAATCCGCGCTTCGGAAAATACTGGAGGCAAGAGGACCCTCACTGACGATGAATTGGTAAGAGCTTTCTTCTCTGTCGGAAAGCAATATGAGCGGGAGACTGATGTCATATTTTCTTTCGTCCTAGATTGGGGATGTTTTCTCGTTCTTGTATGCTGGTCACGGTAGGCATATTTTCTGGTCTACCTAGTTCTGTTCCGATGGCACACCTGGGTCTAGATACGACGGCCCATGCCTTGGCAGCAACCCTTGCGTTCCTGGCTCTGGATTTCGATATCCAGGACGAACTTGTTTCACAAGTGCGAGAGGTGACACAAGGCAGGGACGATGATACCCTAGTAAGTGTGTATGCACTCCACGTCGCGTCACTGTTTGGTTTGACGTTTGAAATCTGAATCCTTAGCTCTTTGAAGATTATGGCAAACTTGACAAAGTACTCGCCGCGTACTATGAAACTATTCGAATGTTCCGTAAGTTATTCGATCAGGTCCATTAATGACGTTCTCTGAACTTGCTACGGACCACCGTAGCTCCCGGAACGATAGTCCCCCGCGAAGCTAGGCATGACGTGGTCCTTAACGTCTCTGACACCAATGAACCAAAGACGTTGATCGTGAAAAAAGGCACTCATGTGAGTCGCCCTTGGTCTGACTGTGATCGTCCATTTGATGCGAACCAACGCCAAAGGTCGTGGTTGATCTCGTCGGCATCCGTAAGTGGACAATCGCCACATCGTCTTTGCATTACCGATCGTCACCTCTCTAGATTATAACCCCAAATACCATTCTGAACCAGAAGTCTACCGACCTTCGCGATGGTATGCCAAGAGGCAGGATCAAAGTTCAGATGTAAAACAAGGCTCTGGGGACATCACCGGGTTTAGCTTTGGTGCGTATCGCAGCGGACGTGTGGCCCCATGCGTATCGTTGACATCTAATTACCATATTTAACACGTCAGGTCCTCGCGCCTGTATCGGCCGCAAGTACTCCACGACAGAAGCCGTGTGTTTCCTTGCACATCTACTCCGTGACTGGCGGGTCGAACCCTTGTTGGCGCAGCGCCCAAACGGACAAGTAGAGCGCGTGGATGAATGGCGGGAACGTGTTTTCCAGGCGAACGTTCTGATGACGTTGGGTATCAAGGATTATGGACTCCGATTCGTGCGGCGCAGGTGAGAAAGGAGATGGAGGCGTGGGTAGGGACGACGAAGATGCCAGCAGCGGAGCGGTGACACAGGCAGTAGCAAGACCTTTGTCGCCGCGAGAGCTGGGATGCGTGTCGGACGCTTCGAGTTGATTTCTTTCTGGGATCATTTATTTATTCTTGCTTGCAACTCGCAATGTCACTTTTTCGTCGCTCGAGAGCGCGACTAGCTAGCTACGTGTGGTTGTGATTTAGAAGTGAGCGATCCTTTCCCATCAATGGAAGAACATGTACAATGTTCGAAACATCAGCGCTCTTTGAGGCGAGGGGACGTAGATGGAGTGCCAGTGGTTCTATACACATAGTACACCGGATCGCTACGCAGATGCCATACCTCTATACGTCGACGTTGAAACGTTGAAGCCCCGCCCCGCGATATCTTCTTTCTCCAATGTCTCAACCCAGATATGATATGCTCGTCGTCATTCCGGTCGATGATATCAACGCCATCGGGAAAGAAGGGAACACGCGACGTCTGGCAAGGCAAGTAGGCGAAGGACCATCATTCCGGGGAACTTTGTCCCATACCCATATTTGGGAAAGAGAAATGTAAATGTGGCACAGGCACAGGCACAGGCTTCACAAGAGTGCCAATGTCTTTCAGAAATGGTGTCGTATGACAAGTCGGATGAGGCCTTGAGGATTGGGACGACCGAGATTTATCACTTCGCCGCCTGCGACAAGGAATGGGGGTACTGTGGCCGGCGCGATTACTATTATCGAAATGTTTAAATGGAAAGGATGAGACGATCGACGAAAGGTATTCGTTGAATCTTGGTTTTGTACATGTCTTGGTCCGAACTGATCGATCTTGCTCACATCCGTACTGTTTGTCACGCACCAGCGAAAGCACTCACCCTACCGACGTGCCTTGGATGTTCTAGTAGGGAAGGTGGTCCCGACCCCCGTGTATCGTGGATGCATAAAGTAATATACTCATCGAAAGATTTACTTGTAAAAAGCACGTATTTGCGTCTCCACTTCTTCCGCGGACAGTTTGATATCTACAACATAAACGTATCAGCATCTACAAACATAGCCCCAAGCACTACATACTCACACTTTTGCGGGTCTGTCGCAACACGGAAGAAACGTCAGGTAAACCTGTCGTATCACAATAGAAAGGAAAAAAAAAGCCTCACTTTTGCTGAATTCCTTATCTCTCTGCTTTTGAATGAACCGCTGCAAACTCGGTATGACGAGCTTGACTGCCTCCTCCGCGAGCGCCTTCCTCCCTTCATTCTCTTCCTCCAACACCTTCGCCATTCGATGCCTTTCCCCAATTTCTTCCAAAAGGTCATAAAAACGCGTAAACTTTTCCTTCGTGGCCGCTTTCCACGCACTACTCCCCACCTTTTCCTTTTCGCGATCCTCGCTCAACGTTTGCATCAAAGGCGAAAAGTTGGCATCAAAATAACCTGCCTTCGTGGTTCGAAAAGCCGACGTGAGTGCATCTGCAGTGGGCTTAGTGACGAGTTCCGTTAGCCCCGGATGCGACGGTTTTAACACGAGGCGAGTGTAGAAATAGGAGATATTGTTGAGCAAGAATATAGACCCAAACGCGCCACGACGTTGTGTGCGAGACAGGGTCGTCAAACTGTTCACAGTCGTGTTCACGATGTCGACTTTGAAAGAAGTCACAAGTGAGTGATCGGGGAGCAGTCTTGTAAGGAAAGAAAGGACAGACAGGTGTAGTGTTGAAGGACGACCTTCTCGGTCATTTCGATCGCCGAAACCTTTTGGGCTTTTCCGACTTTCTTACCCTCACCCATCTTCCAGTTTCCATCTCCGAGTGCAAGAAGTGCTGATCCAACTGCCTCCTGTACTTCTGGGATTCTATCCAGATATTGTGCGGTCTGATGCAAGTGAACGAAAGGGGCTTGGAACCATGTTCAAAATACTTACGGAGACAGTAAAATCGGCCAGGCTCACGCCTAATTCCCCACCCTTTCCAGGTCCCGTAGCTGCCAACTTTAAATCGGCCAAAAATTCTGGAAAGGTTCTCAAACACACGCTCCTAATAGAGTTCAGTCCATCCCGCAACTCGTTTGTGTCTCTCCGCCCTTCTCCTCTCCTGGTCATGAGGATTTCCCAACGGCTCTGGTATACCGAAAGAGCAGAGTAGGTTGCGAGGGCATGAAAGGTGTATTTGTGAAGAGAGCGTTTGATGATGGCAGTCAAGGAAGAAAGTGTATCCGTGAAGAGTATGAGGAGGGGGTTGAGGAGGGTATCGTAAGTGGATGCCAAGAGAGATGGCATAGTGAGCGGTGCGAGGTCAGTAAGAAGGCTATACTCGGTCTACACACATCACGGTCAGCGCGATACAGCCACAACCGAACCACCTACCTCTGCGATGCGAAGGAGGTTTTCCACCCAGGTCCCGAATTCTTTGCCTGTAATGACACCGTCCAACGTTTCGGCGCGGTCGACAACTCGCTTGGCATGCGTTTCTAGAGACTTTCGATTCCACGTTCCACGCATGTCAGCGTAACCGCGTTGTGCCTCCCTCAAGGTGGCAAGGATGACCTGACCGGCAGGATGTGATGGGTGGGTAGAAGGCAAGGGAAGACTACGTAAGAATGCTACGAGAGGTTTGAGAGGGGCAAGTAGCGCCGGTGGGAATGTCGTGGGAGTGAAGTCGAGACCTGCTATCGGAGGCGAACCTGACGATCCTTCGGCAACAAGTTTTGTATACAACTGCGTCAGCTTCTTTGCACCAGTCTCGACGAGACGGGCCTGTGGTAGCCGTGGCCAACTTAGGATCAGAGCAATACAATAACACGAGACACACCTTTTCCCGAGAATCGTCATCTGACGATTTGAACGCAATTGCCGCATTCAAGCGCGCAAGAGTATCGATGTATAGTTCCAATTGACCGGCCTGAGGACTGGAGAAACTTCACGTTCACATGACGGCTCCGGAACAAAAACAAAGTGATGCGAACCCTCGTAGGATAAGACCCTCTTCTTCAGCAATGCCTTCGTGGCTGCTCGCCACTTCGTCGATCTTCAAGAGTGCACGGTCGATATCTGCCCATATATTTAAAAGGTATGCCTCAAACACGACTCCAATTATACGTACTGTGTGACCGGAAGTTGAGTTTCTGGGTTTCGGTGTATAGTGGAAGTATTGATTTCTCCAACTTGACCAGGCGGGAATCGAAGTTGGTCAATATAGCTAGTGAAATTAGCCTTGATCAGGACGAACATAGAGTCGATCCACGTACATATCATCCGTTGCGATATCTGGTGGGTCTTGTTCAAGTTCTGCTCAAGCTGAATGTGTCACACATCAGTCGAAAAACTTCTGCAAGTTACATTCGTGCTTGTAATAAAACTTACTAGCTCAATCTCTGCGCTTTCATCGTCCATAGCAGAGGTAGATGCAAGTTACTTTCACTGCAACGCAGGACACAGCCACGTCTACTCAGTGCCGAGACCAAAGTGTACCCCCAATGTAGGGTTAGGTCTCATCGTGAAGCAAAGCAAAGTTGTGGTACAGTAAGTCTCCTCTTCTCCCCGCGACGTTTTCTACAGATATGGTCAAACCGACACTTAGCACACTGCTAAATTCACTGCTGGCTGCCTGGGGTCGAAGCGACGATAAAAAAAGTAGTGTATTAGATGGTTCTTTGCATACCATCAATGAAGGTGATTTGACGCCAATTTAATTCCCTAGTCGGTTATCCCCAGATCGCAAAATGACAAATCTCACTCTTTTTTAAGTTCTGTGGGGCAGTAAAGAGGGCTGTGTATGACCTGGACCTGCCGCGCGGGGAAGGAGATGCAGAGATGGTCTGAAACAGAGACAATACGAATGGTTCCGAAGGAAGGCAAGTACTCCTTTCATCCGAAAATAGGCACCTAGGTTAAGGTTAGGGTCATACCGCCCCACCGCGCCGCCGACACGGCGACACCAACCTCCTATCACGATTGTATTATATGCCGCACCCTCATTCCCTTTGGGGAAAAACTGTAAGGAGTTTCTTACCCCTGCCTTCCCTTTCCCTCCCTACGACTACGTCTGAGAACACTGGGTTTCATAATCGCCAAGCTGGTGTCCCTCTGGCGATGTTCCCTAAGCAATTCAATCAAGGTTCGAAAAAGGAGGGTAAGTACTGTCTTTCAGTGCCACAGGAATCCTAGCAAGGGCTCACCGTGGCACAAAACCGCGAATTAGAGCCTCGAGCGTATTTCCTCCAGCATCTAGCACTTTTGGAAGCAGGCGAGCGAGATGACCACCAAGCAGCGCTTGCGTTGCAGCGTGGCGAACCTCTTCCGCCACAGACACCGGCCCAGTTGGAGATGTGCACAGTGTCCTTTGCAGAGTTGTTGTGAGCTTCTTCCCCCCCTCCGCTACGTTGAATGTATCACAGAGAGCTGATCGTCCGAGTTGACGCTCAGAGAAAAATTCTTGGCGGCTGATATGGCAGCCGAGCGGCATCAGCCCGAAGCAGGACCTTCCGGATCAAACAACACCCTTCATCGCACTCAGTTGAAAAAGCGGGAGGGAGTCAGGTAGTGAATCGCGTCTATGACATTCACTGGACGACTTACCACTCTGTCAGCGTCGAATGTGTCATCTGCCGCGACACTTTTGAATGCACCACCTGTCTCAATGGGCCCTGCGGCCATTTCATCTGCCACCAGTGCGTGATCAAGATGGCCGAAACCGCCAAGAACAACGAAGGGCTTCTTCCTTTGAAATGTTGCCAACAGCAACTCCCAATGGACACCTTTCTCAGCTTCCTGCCTGATCCCTTTCGTACAACCTTCTCTTTCAAGTGCGCAGAGGCAGCAACTCCTCCCGACCTCCGTGTTTACTGTCCCAAAGAGACTTGTTCGACCTTCATTGGTAGATCGCCCGCATCGACACCGTGCGTGGTGTCGTGCCCACAATGTAGCACGGACGTTTGCTCGGGATGTAAAAGCCGCGCACACCCTGGGGACAGCTGCGATGACAATATGGGTCGCGCAGTTCGCTCTCTTGCCAAGGAAAAGGGCTGGAAAACCTGTCCGAAATGCAAAATAATGGTGGAGCGCTCCTCTGGTTGTGCACATATGATGTGCCGGTGTCAGCAAGAATTTTGTTATGGCTGCGGCGGAAAGTGGGGATACTGTCCGTGTCGGTAAACTGAGTTCCCGGAAGCATAGTCGTGTATGGACGCTGGATTTCACATACAATGCAGATGACATCATGAATTTACATTATCTGAACCTTGTATTCTTTGTTTTCCGATCATCATGTTCTTTAATGTATGGATGGTCCACAGTCCGCTCATTCGAAGCCGAGACATTCTCTATGCAGAAGTTGTCGGTATCATGATTAGTACCCTTTCATCCAGTGAGTTGGACACACGACTGTACCACAGTAATCAGTAGGGTTTGAAGCGCCGAGACTCCTTTAATTTCTCTACGCAAGCCTTGTCTGCCTCAAAGTTCTTCCTGAGATCCAGCAACGCTAGAAATCCAAGGACATTTCAGTCAGAGCACACGATATAACACACTTGTACACTATCCCACCTTTTCGTTGTTTTTCTGCCTTTTGAAAGGCATAGAACGTCTCCTTTTCCATTGGCTCTTTCTTTTTATTATTCGCCGTTTGTCCTGTTTTCTCAAATGTCTTGCTTGCCACCCCAACACCGCCTCCGAGTGTTTGGCCGTACGCCCCGCCCCTTGTCACAAGCGTGAATCCATCCTCGTCCACAATTGCCTCTCCTTTGCGATGTGCCGATTTTTGCTTCGACTTTGCCCGATCAAACTCAAACCGCTCCATCCAAGTGTCTGCATGTGCTTTCACGACGTCGAGCGGTGGTCTTTGTGCGTCGTACAACGCTGCGTAGTGGGCAAGACCTCGTGGCTCTTCGGAAGATGGCCAGGGACGCGACTTCGTTGGTGGGACGAGGGCTTTTTCGAGTGACAAGGCGTCGAGGAAGATGACATGAGCAACACTGCCTGTTTTTCGGAGGGTACGTGTTGGGACCGGCGGGAGGGAGACGACGCTTGGAGAGGCGCCCTCTGTTGGTTGTCGTTGTCGTTGTTTTTTTGACCGTGGTTGTGGTTCTTCGCTCAGTGGCGAAGGCGATGGTGATGTCTCTGTTTCTACCTCTTCGTCTGCTTCTGCCCCGTGCGATGGATCACGGTCGTACACCACCCGCTCTACCGTCCCGCAAGACTTGAAAAAAAGTGAGATTTCGCGATCTGTGGCATCAACGGGGATGTTGACCAGGAAGAGCGTCCTTCCTTCTGGATATGTAGCGTCTTTAGATTTGGAGACGTGGGCGCGGGCATAGAGGATATGTGTCGAGTGGGCGTAGGCGACTGGGATGACCGTAAACCCTGAAACAAGCTTTGGAAGAGTCAACATGGATCAGCGCGAACCACCGTGGCAGGTCAGAATTTGTAACCCACGTGATCATTACATAAAGACAGCAATCTACTAGATGCTACAAAGTACGCAGTCGACTTAGCGAACCGGGTATACATTTACTTCCCAATACTAGTCGGCAGATTGAGCCGGACCCCGCATCGATACAGTGCCCTGGCTTCCACAGAGGCCCGCCAGGTTCGAGAGATAGGTATCAGGTCAACCCACCATGGCACTGCCGTACCACCGACCACCCAGTCAAGAATGTAACCGCTGTGTGTATATCTCAAGAAGTTTAGTCACCAACAGCGAGTATCAGAACTCATACACACGTTGTTGAGATGACATGAACTCGAAAAACGGCACATTGTATCGTTGTTCGAACTCAAACCAACGCGCGGCATGCATGGATCAATGTATCTCATCTTCGTTGATCGGGCTGTAGCATAACATCCATGCGGGTAAGCTGAACTTGCATCCAATCCAAACGGTAGCGTTGCCTGCTTCTTGCTGCTGTGTTCCACCGTAAGTCTAGCAATCAAATTGAAAGAGTGAATGCGCACCATGACCTGAACCCCCGTTGGCGTGGCCGACAGCTGAGACGCCTCGTTTGCTAGTTGTCCCTAATAAAAAGAGTGAGCTATCACGATCTAATCTGACATCACGACAAGTGCATACAGGGTCTACTTCTTTCTTCGCATCGGAATGACCTTGCCTGCTACTAGAGGCGGCCTTGTTCGACTTACTCTTTCTAGTAGTTTTGGTCTTCGCCGTACGCTGTGACGCAGGATAAGCGACAGCACCAAAAAAACAAGTTAGACAAACAGCGAACCTGTACTACTGGTTTTGCGACCGCTCGCTGAGATGGCTCGTCAGACACACTGCGCACTATTGTCTACAAAAGAAGAGAACACTGACCCGCACACGTTGACCTGCGGCCATCCACGAAGGTATCTGGTTCGCAGTATTCCCTCTTGCCGATGAATTGGAACGAGGTTGCGGGTTCGGAGCCCGAACGGGTTCAGATCTGGGAAAGTGATCTGGCTGACCGGAACTCTGGGTCTTGTCACCCCTCTTCCTCACCTTCCGCAGCCACCCTTTAACGATCGGAACACCGCCAGATGGCGCGGCAGTGTCGCGATGTTCATCTGGATCAGGCACTTCAGGAGCCTGGGACACCGGCGATGGTGGCTGCAGCGACGTCAATACGAAAGTAAGAGTCCAGTAAAATCGACGCAGACCTCATCATAGTCAAATGCGGGTGCAAGTGCACTCGTCGGCACCTCGGTCTGGCGGCGTCGTGAATACGAACGTCGAAAAGGAAACAGTCAGAGTCTTACCTCCACTGGATCATCGTCTTGAACGCCTTCATGGTTCTCCGGCTCGTGCGGATTTGTTGGTGTGGGTTGTTCCTTGTGTGGGAATGCAGGAGTCAGTGGGATTTCCTCGGTAACAGCGCGACAAGTTCCTACCGGTGCCTCGTCAGGTGCCTTGTTGTCATGGACCCCAGAGGTCAGAGACTTCTCATTTTGCTGTTGCTGTGGCCCATATTCAGCTTGTTCCTAAAACAGGGGAATCATAATATTTACTTGATCCAACATGCCAACATTGTAAATGGACAAAGACTTACATGGGAAGAACCGTATGAAGCTGGAAGGCTATCGCTGAGATCGCGAATCATGATTTTCCCATCATGTCTTCCAGTGGCAACATAGCCACAATCCACGGAGAGAGCAATTGATTGTAACGATTCAGTATCCTCGATGACTGGGTTGATCCGAGCAAGTGTTGAACTGTCCCAGAACGAGATAGAATGCGCTAAGACGGAAGCGAGGAACTTCCCATTGGCTGCTTGGGCGATGCACTGTCGGAGGCTCGAGTCACTGTCAGTGGGCGACTGTGATTGGGCTAGTAGGGACCCAGTAGACACCTCAAAAGCCTGGATTGTCTTGTTGCGGGTTGCGGCAAAGATTTTCTGTCCGTGGTTTGACCATGCAAAGGGAGTGATTGCGAGATATTGGAAGTCCATTTCGACCTTGATGGTGGCGAGTCGATCACTGTTGCGACCGCCAAAGATGCAGATGGAACTCCTGCAGGCAGTGGCAATGCGTTCACCATCTGGGGAGAATTGAATTCCTATGACACTACTGTCATGTCGGAGTGGGCCAACCAACCTCTCGCCAGTGACGATGTTCCAGATGGTCGCTGTATTGTTGTCAAGTCCAGTCCCACTGGCAAACCTGGTAGCATCGGGCGAGATGTCCACAGAAACCACTCTCTCCGTGCCCTCCACCGTGATGGTTCTTTCCTGGATTTTGGCATCCCATACACTTGCCCCCTGCATAGTTCCACAGACTATTCGCTTGCCATCCCTAGACACGGAAATGGCAGTTAATTTCATTCCCAGTTGTTTCCCCACCTCTTGGCCGTCTGCAACTCGCCAACGTCGAATCCCATCGTAACTCCCGCTTAATAGATGTGTTCCATCGGGGTGGAAAGCAACTGCCCACACTGAATCAGAGCGACCAGTGTCAAGCACTATTGTATGGTCTTGCTGCATTGTTAGCATTCTACAATCACTCTCGACTCCCGAGAACTGACACGCACTGTTCTTCTCTGACGGCATCCTCTCCAATGGCGCACGTCCGTAGGTTTCGCAGCGTCAAGACCCAAAGTGTTGAGGTCGAGCGTTGGTATGGAGAGAGTTGGACGGCGTGGACATATTGCTCCCTTCTCAGACGCGTAGGCGCCTCGTGTCATTAGCGCTTATTCTTATTTACCTCCCAGCTGGTCGACCTCGTTCATCGTTGGGACGACCATTAACCAGGCAATCAGAGGACGTTGGTGTCATTGAACGTGGTCTTGCTGTGGAACTTGCGATTGTGCGTCGTATCTCCTCGGCCGACTTTAAGTTGCACGCGCCGCACGGAGTGTCAAGATGGTATGTCATAACAAGAACCTTGAGTGCATCTACAATCTGTCGCTTGGGTTTGTTGACGAAGCATTACAAAGAACATCAAGCTCGTGGACATGTATTGGTGGACCGGGTGTTGATCTTGTATCCGTCAAGTCTACTAACCCGGCTCCACTCTTCTGAATCGCGAACTTAACCTCGCAGCCGCTTGAACATGCAACACTCCGAATACGCATCCTACCACTACCAACAAGGTCAGCACCCTGGAACCTACACCAGATGATGGCGCCAGTGCAATGCAGGCATCTTCGCCCTCATTGAAACCGATACGGAATGATATGCGGTCCGATGTCGCCCACAGACACCGCCATGTAGTGGATGACAACCAAGTCCAGGACATGTCGTTTTTCTAGTTCGGAGCCTCCACCGCAAATCCGCGTCGGAGCACCCAAATTGGGACTACGTTCTCCCCGCAGTCAAACACTTCATCATGTCCCCAAGGGCCAACGGAGCGTTACGCCCACCGGTCCCCCGCCACGGCTCGTCATGCTGGAAGAATGACGAATTAAAGTGGAGTGGGACAAAAGCCCGCGGCGACAACCAAACCCCGGATTGCGTCCGCATTTCACGATTGAATGCGTGGTGATCAAGTAAGTTGGTATCTGTCAACTCGACAATGTTGACTTGTCACGTAGTTGCTGTCTGATGAACGGCCCACTGCTGATGAAATCGTTGAGTACTTCGGCAATTCCATTTCTTTACCTCCCATACCCTCAGAGTACATTTGCCCGTTATGGTCTTCGTTGATTAAATCGTCATAATATATTACTACTTCATACATATAACTGAATCATGTCATATAACATATTTCTTCTGCTTGGTCTCCCCTGTGAGGGAATATGAACTAGAAAGCTGGACGAGTAAGTCGTCCAGTCGAGTATACGAGACTGTATGTACCTAGATCGATGGATGGATGAGTAAGGCAGCGCGTCGTGAGATTAGAACAGCCATTAACGAGTATAGCAAGAGTCATGAACGCTGTGCGATTTGGATGACTCGAGCTGTATGGTAAATATCCAAAGTTCATGAATCACCCCTGGTATCGACACCCGAATCGCCTGGTCCATGCGCCTCATCTTCAGTAGCTGTGCTAAAACACCAGATCCATGCGGGTAACCTGAATATGACCGAAACAGTACCGCCGCCTGGTTCTCGCTGATGTGATCCGCTGTGAGCCAAACAGAAGAAGCCAAGGAAATGTACACGCACAATTGCGTAGACCCTCCCAGCCGATGGCTGAGATGGATTGTTCACTTGTTGTTCCTACTCAAAAGTGAGCAATCATACTGTGATCTACCGTCACCAAAAAGACACACAGGGCCAGCTTTCCTTCGATCTGGATGACCTTGTCTGCTATCGGAAGCGTCCTGGTTCGAATGGCTTGCTTCGGAAACAGCAGCGTCGCCTGCTTCTCGCTGCTGTATTCCGCCGTAAGTCTAGCAATCAAAATTGAAAGAGTGAATGCGCACCATGACATGGACTCCCTGTGGTGTGGCCGAGGACTCAGACGCCTCGTTCGCTGGTTGTCCCTAATAAAAAAGTGAGCTATCATGACGTAATCTATCGTCACGACAAATGCATACAGAGTCTACTTTCTTCGCATCCGACTGACCTTGCCTGCTGCTGGAGGCGGCCTTGTTCGAACGGCTTTTTCTAGTAGTTTTGGTCTTTGTCGTAGGCTGTGACGCAGGATAAGCGACAGCACCAGATAAAAACAAGCCAGACAATCGACGAACCTTTACTACGGGTTTTGCGACCGCTCGCTGAGATGGTTCGTCAGACACACCGCGCACCACTGCCTACAAAAGAAGAGAACACTGACCCGCACACGTTGACCTGCAGCCATCCACGAAGGTCTCTGGCTCGCAGTATTCCCTATTGCTGGTGAATTGGAACGAGGGTGCGGATTCGCAGCCCGACCGGGATCTCTGGAAAGGTGACCTGGCTGATGGGAACTCTGGTGTTTGTCACCCTTCTTGCGCACCGTCTGCAGCCACCTTTTAACGATCGGAATACCACCGGATGACGCGGCAGTATCACGATGTTCATCTCGATCAGGCATTTCAGGAGCCTGGGACACCGGCGATGGTGGCTGCAGCGACGTCAATACGAAAGCAAGAATAGAGTAAAATGAATACAGACCTCATCATAGTCAAATACGGGTGCAGGTGCACTCGTCGGCACCTCGATCTGGTGGCGTCATGAATACCAACGTCGAAAAGGAAACAGTCAGAGTCTTACCTCCAGTGGATCATCGTCTTGGGCGACTTGATGGTTCTCCGACCCGTGCGGATTTGTCACAGTTGTGGGTTGTTCTGAGTCCTTGTGTGGGAACGCGGGAGTCAGTGCGATTTCCTCAGTAGCAGGGCGACAAGCTCCTCATCATTGTAAATGCAGAAATACTTACATTGTGATGGAAAACACCATATGAGCCTGGAAGGATATCGCCAAGATTGCGAACCATGATTTTCCCACCTTTTCTTCCAGTGGCAATATAGCCACAATCCGCAGAGAGAGCAATTGAATATAACGTTCCAACGTCCTCTATGTCTGGGCTGATCCGAGCAAGTGTTGAAGTGTCCCAGAACGAGATGGAATTTGGTAAGACAGAAGCGAGGAACTTCCCATTGGCAGCTTGAGCGATACATTGCCGGAGGCTCGAGTCACTGTCAGTGTGTGACTGCGATTCAGCTAGTAGGGACCCAGTGGAATCCTCAAAAGCCTGGATCGTCTTGTTGTGAGTTATGGCAAAGATTTGCTGTCCATGGTTTGACCACACAAGGGGAGTGACTGCGAGATTTTGGGGATCCACCTCAACCTTGATGGTGGCGAGTTGATCACCATTGCGACTGTCAAAGATGCAAATGGAAGTCCTGCAGGCAGTGGCAACGCGTTCACCATCCAGGGAGAATTGAATTCCTATGATGGTACTGTCAGATTTGAGTAGGCCAACCAACCTCTCGCCAGTGACGATGTCCCAGACGGCGCTCGCTGCATTGTTGCCAAGTCCAGTCCCAATGGTAAACCTGGTAGCGTCAGGCGAGATGTCTACAGAAGTCACATCCTTCGTGCCCTCCACCTCGATCGTTCTTTCCTGGATTTTGGCGTCCCATACACTTGCCCCCTGCGTAGTTCCACAGACTATTCGTTTGCCATCCCTCGACACAGAAATGGCGTTCACTTTCATTCCCAGTTGTTTCCCCACCTCTTGGCCGTCTGCAACTCGCCATCGCCAAATCCCATTGTCACTGCCGCTCAATAAATGGATTCCATCGGGGTGAAAAGTGACTGCCCACACTGAATCAGAGTGACCGGTGTCAAGCACTATCGTATGGTCTTACTGCATTGTCAGCATTCTATAATCATTCCCGAGAACTGACACGTACTGTTCTGCTCTGACGACATCCTCTCCAATGGCACACGTCCGTAAGTTTCGTAGTGTCAAGAATCAAAGTGTTGAGTCGAGCGGTCGTATGGATTCTGGAGAGAGTTGGACTGCACAGGCACGTCTCTCCCTTCTCAGACGCGCAGGTGCCTCGTGTCGTTGGCGCTTATTCTTACTCGCCTCCCAGCTAGCCGATCTCATTCGTCTTTGGGACGACCATTAACCAGGCAATCAGCGGGTGTTGGTGCCATTGAACGTGATCTTACTGGGAACTTGTTATCGTCGTACCTCCTTGGCTGAATTTAAGTTGTAGGACTCTACCTCGATGGCGCGCGCCGCCGCAGCACGTCCATGCATGCATGTAAGCACGAAGCTCGTGGACATGTATTGGTGCACCGGACGTTGACCTTGTATCTGTCAAGTATAGCCCAGCTTCGCTCTTAGGTCGCTCTCTGAACCGCCACCTTAACCCTGCAGCCGCTTGAACGTGCAACACTCCAAATACGCATCCTACCGCTGCCATCAAGGCCGGCGCCCCGGAACATACACCAGATGATGGGGCGAGCGCAATGCAAGACGTCAGAGTCGCTCTCACTGAAAGCGACACGGAACGAGGGAGGCTTCAGGCTTCTCAGTTACTTCCGAGTCAGGGCTCAAAAGGCACCTCTGGCGGTTCAACCCGCCGCTGCTCGTCATGCCGGAAGAATGACGAATAAAAGTTGAATGGGACAAAAGCCCGCGACGACGACCAGATCCCGGATTGCCTCCACATCTCACTGCTGAATGCGTGGTGATGAAGTTGGTATTTGTCAGTTCAACAATTTTAACTTGTCAGCTAGTTGCTGTCTGTCGAATGGCCCACTGTTGACGAAATCGTTGAGTGCTTCGACATTTCCATTTCCTTGCCTCCTATATCCTCAGAGTACATTTGCACGCTATGATGTACTAGCGTCTTCATTGACTAAATCGTCACAATATATTACTACCCCCGACACCGATGATGAGGCGCGTAGCTTCGCGAATGACAGAGAGAATGCTTCTCTGTAGCTGTGGGGAATGCCTATAGCGAGGACAGGAGGAGAAAAAGTCACCGTCAATCAGGCTACACGACTTGGGTCCAGGACTTCTCCGATGGAATGAGACACTGTATGATGGGTTTCTTGCAAGGGATGCCTCACATGATCGAGTACAATTAATCCTAATGCTCGGACCCGCACTGATAAAGGGCCAGTCACCCCAAGATCCAATAAAATACCACTCGTGTCATCACGAGACCCAACTGTTGAGGTTCCGTTACCAATGATGCATGAGTACATGTTCGTACGCCAAACGGTTGATAGCCCACATTGGGATCCAGTGCACCATCCCAAATCGTAGCAGAGTTGGCAAAGGTGGCGTTCTGTGCGGAGCAATGCGAATCTGCCGTAGATGGATTGGATCCATGCTTTGAACACAGGACTCTGGCTACATGCTCGTACTTATCGATGACAAGGAAGTACCTGTATTTATGGGTATTGAACAGGAGGGCCACTGCTTGCGGGGGATGATCGATGATCGTCCACGCCTGGTCGAGAATAAAATTCAGCTGCATATCACAAACAGCCGAAAACTAGCAGATCGGACGAATATTCCTAATCAATACAGGCGATTGTTTTTATTCAGAAGGGTTCAAGGCGTTGGTACTTACGTTTAACGCTAATACGAGTGAAAAAAAAAAAGGACGAGGCTGACCAGTTTGATAGTGGACACACGCTAAAGCAGACAACAACGGTCTTCCATCGGTTGAGATTCAGCCAGTTTTCGTATCTTTTACGGTTCCAGGGAGGGGCCACACTAAGGCCCTACAACGAGATGAAGTGAGACGAATCCCTTGGCGGGATCGACCTGTAGGGCTGATGCGGACTGCAAGAGCGAGTATGCTGGTCGGCGAGAGCTGGAACACAGGGTGCACAAGCCATCGATGATCGCGACGAACTGGGGGTTCCTTTTATTTCCTGTGCGAGCACGTGGTACAGAGAAGCTAGAAATGAGAGATGCTGGGAACAGACACGAGGATACGAGGTGAGGTGACGAGAGGGCTCGAAGAAACAAACAGGTAATGATTCGTGAACGTTGGCGCGTATGGTGTCGTTTCGACTTTAGGTTCGCCAGGGTCTCGGTGTGACATGAGCCTGAAGAGATGCGCATGGGGGAATCCAAGACGAGTCGGTATTAGATAGTGTACAAGCCAAAAATGTCATTTATAGGTTCGTCGGCCTGCAGAGTTGTAGCTTACCTTCAGTCAAGTATATATGAGACCGGAGGAAAGTAGCGAGGCAGCGGGTCGTGAGAATGGAGCAGCCGCTAACGAGCGTCACTAGTGAAAGTCATGAACGCAGGGGGCTCCTTGAACCTGAACCACAACCATGGCAGGTTTTCCCACGCCTTAAGAAGGCTGGCAAGGCCAAAAAACGGAAGGCAACTGCCTGGCCCCCCCCCAAAAAAAAAAACAAAAGAAAATAGAACTACCATTCAAATGAAAGCAGTCCCACCCATGAACCATGAACCTGTTACTGTAGTGGTCTACTTTTTCTCTCCATTACTGTTGGGACTATTACATTCACCTAGCCTTTTGCTAGTTCCCTTTGAACGGTACCAACCATTCTAGCTTAGTCATCTCTTCCTGCGCATGGACGCGCTTTCTTTCATACTCCAGAATCCTCTGGAATATTCCTTCCTCATTTGTACGTTCCTTCTCATGACTTGATTAGGGACATGGTCTGTGCGCAGACTCCAGTAGTATAAAGACTCGGTCTTTACACCATGTACATTATCTAGTTCTACGCAGCAATCTGCTAGCAATTAGTTCACTTCCAGACTCTTAGTGTGTGCACTAAGACATAGTCTGAGACTTCGCCCAGAATCATCTTCAGAGTCTCGAGGCCACTCCAGAGTGCCTCCTCGCTGTTCTGATTGTTAGCGCCCAGCGTAACAAAAGAACTAGATCTTCACCTCGCTTCTGCTCTTCAGCAGTAAAGCCGCCCTCCCCTCTCGCCCAACATTTCCATCCCATGATCAAGACACATCGGTCATTCCTTCTGCATTCCCTCCCCTAAACCAGAACCCATCGTCATTGATAACCCATCGCTGCCACACTCTTCCGCCCAGCCAGACCCTCAACCCCAGTTTGACCCTCCACCCCAGTCTGACCCTGAACCCTCTTATCATGCCGAGGACCAGGGTCTAGGGCAGGGATCTGAACCAGCACCCAGTGACAATAGTGATGACAGCGACTGGCTTGACAGAACCCCCCACATCTCCTGCTCTCCATCCCCACCGTATTATCCTCCCACAGCCTTCCTAGATGATGATGATGATGATGATATGTCAGACAAAAAGAATATCGTTCCAAAAGACTTCTCAGGCCTGAACGAAGACACCTCGCGATGGCTCTTCGCCATGCGCATGTACTTCAATGCCAACCAAGCAGCCTTCCCCAACGACCAGTCAAAGGTCAATGCCCTTCTCATGAAAATGAGCGAAGGGAAAGGAAAAACGTTTTCAGAAGGTTGGATGGCCCTTCTCTTAGACAGACATCCCACTGAGCAACAAAAGGAGTTCTCGACGGTTTGCGAGGACTTCCACAGGGTCTTCCACCCCTTCAACGTAGGGGAAAGTGCCTGAATAGATCTGGGGAACCTTACCCAGAACAAAGCCAACCGCAAGGATGGCTATGACACCTACGTCACGGAATTCCAGCTCCTTGCTGCCAAGTCCGGAATCTCAGATGAGAAGGCCCTCATCGAATGGTTCATCTGTGGACTAGACCTCCACCTCGCAGAGTCTGTCCTCTCTTGTGAGAAACTGTTATAATCATAACATTTATTCATACACTTTTACTTCAGACTTAGTCGTTTTTCACTTTCAAAGATCACATGACATAGCGCACGTGATCGTGGGAACTTACATGTGATCTCATGCTGACTAAGCATATGATGTCATGGCCTAGACCAGGCCTAGACTCTATGACGTCACGACACATGTATTTAATCTCCGTTTACTTCTCTTCTTTTTGATCCCCGCACCTCGTGTGGTTAATCACCGTTGCACTTCTCTTCTTTAGTCTAGCCATGTATAGTAATTCCTCACACGCACAGCATGGTCTGTGTGCATCTCTGTACAATATATAAAGGCTCGTGGTTAGACTAGGATTCCCTAGTTTTAACCACTTGTCTATTCGCTGGCAACAGTTGAGGACTAAGCTAGAACTCCTTGTTCATACTTGCCTGTGCTTTGTGTAGCGCAGCAACTGTAGTGGACCCTGTGTGACATAGTATTCGTACTGGCATTCGACCGTGTGTTGCTTGCATAACAAAAACCCCCCACCACGCTCGCCGGATGGGCTGAAAAGACATCTGCCTTCCACACGCAACACAAGTGCATTGATGACCTTTGCGCGGGGAAGCGTTACATCCCTATGTTCTCATCCTCATCCAAACCCTCTCAAAGAAGGGACCCCAATGCTATGGATGTTGATGCAGTCTGACTCACTCCAGTACAACGTGCAGAGTACATGAAGCAGAACAAATGCTTTGTTTGCCACCAAGTCGGCTGTTGATCGACCAACCATCCTTGCCCCCCTCGCAATGGGCAGAACTCCCGAGGACTGCCCTCCCATCCCCCTCGCAACCCTCAGCGCACACGCACTGCCGTCGTCACACCCCCAAACCAAAGCCCTCCCCACTTGTCGACTATCTGTCTGAGTTGAAAGGTCGAGGCACCCAGCAAGAAGATGTCTTGAACGTCCTCAAGGCATGCTTCAATGAAGATGAAGAAAGGCTGCCCGTTGCAGCAACCAAGGTGGCCGAAGCTTGGCCGAAGGATTTTTAGAAGAGAGGGAAGTTTCGACGTCTTCACCTCTCCATGTAATCGCCCCTGTAGTTTTATCAAACCCCAATGTGCAATCTATCCGAGTTCCAGTGTCTCTATTCATGCACGAAGGGGGTCAAATCATCGACACATTTGCCCTGGTGGACAGTGGCGCAAGCGGATGTTTCATAGATCGTGATCTAGTGAAACGAAAGAAACTGCCGATGGAACGGCTACCCAAACCACTTAGTGCCCAAAACGTGGACAGGTCAAATAATCAAGGAGGAGTTATACGACACAAAGTCACCGTCTCCATCAGGATTGGAGAAACCGAGGAGGAACGGAGTTTCCTGGTCCTCAACATAGGAAGAGAAAACATGATCCTGGGACTACCGTGGTTACGAGAAGCCAACCCGGTAATAGATTGGGCCACCGGCCATATTGATCTCCCAGATCAGATAAAGAAGCCCCGACACGACTCCCCTCAGGCCATCACTCAACGGTACCTGGTACGGTACCTGGACTTGGACCCAGACTCCAAGATTGCCAAGCTCTGGAAGAAGTGAGTAGACGCTTCAGCAAGGGAAGCTTACCCTGTCCGAAAAGCAACCATCGCGACCGAGATCGCCACCCAGGCTGTCAAAGAGAAAGCAGTTCTCCCAACCCCGTTCAAATCCTTTGCGGACGTTTTTGACAAGAAAAACACTGAGGAGTTACCCCCATCCAGGTCGTTCGACCATGCCATTGACCTCGACAAAGACTTCGTACCCAAAGTCGCTAAGGTCTATCCTCTGAACCCAAAAGAATCAGAGGCATGTAAGGCGTTCGTTGAAGAACACCTCAAGTCGGGAAAGATCACTCCCTCCAAGTCCCCTCAAGCAGCCCCCTTCTTCTTCGTGTCCAAGAAGGATGGCTCGCTACGCCCCTGTCAGGACTACTGGTACCTGAACTCCCATACGGTCAAAAACGCCTATCCTCTCCCTCTCATCTCCGACCTCATTGATCGTCTCAAGGGATCGAAGATTTTCACAAAAATGGATATCTGCTGGGGATACAATAACATCCTCATCAAACCGAACGACCGCTGGAAGGCGGCCTTCATCACCCCCCAAGGGCTGTTCGAGCCCACCGTGATGTTCTTTGGACTCTGCAACTCCCCGGCCACGTTCCAGGCTCTGATGGACCATATTTTCGGCGACCTCATGGCAGAAGGTTGGCTGATTATCTATATGGACGACCTCTTGATCCATTCTGCCACCACTGCCGAGCACGAAGCACGAACAATCCGTGTCCTGGAACATCTTTGCAAACACAAGTTGTTCCTCAAACTAGAAAAGTGTTTGTTCGATGCCGAAGAAGTAGAGTACCTCAGAATGATGGTGTTACGGTAGTGGTATACTTTTTCTCTCCATTACCATTAGGACTACTTCACTCGCCTAGCCTTTTGCTAGTGTTACGCTGATAGCGCACAATAACTAGCAGCGAGCACTTGACTAGGGGCTCGAGCCTAATAAGGAAAGTGCCGACTCGCGTGAACGACGCTATCGGGTGTCTTGCAAAGCAAGTGTCGGCGAGATCTTGTGTGGTGGCGACCAGACGAGATCGAGCAGGCTCTTATCGGCTTTATCGGCAAGAGATGGGTATAATGCTAGATTACTATGCACTTGGTGAATGCGTAGAATTAGCTAAAGAACTCGTACTACTCTAAGTACGATCTTATATACTATGGGGTATCGTGCACAGACCGAGCTGTGCGTGGCAGCGAGGGCAAAGGGCTATGAGTCCGTCCGAGTCATAGCGTCGAAAGAAGAAGCGGCAAAGTGCCGGTAACGAGGGAGCGAAGCTCCGAGCAAGATGGCGACATCGTCAGCGAATGAGAAGAGCTGAAGGCGAAGTGACGATGTCCATGAGGCGAGCCCCACAGGGCGAAGGGTGCGCGAACGGCGGAGCCCTTGGATACGGGTCTCGACGCGAAGGTACTGACGCGTCGTAATCTAGTCACGTGCTAGTCACGTGATGTAAGAAATGTCATTGGTCAAAGAAAGAGGGACGCGACAGCTCAGCTGAAGGTCCGGCCCGACGGGGCGAGAAGACAGGGGCTATCTCGTGCAACGGCACAGAGACTCGCAGGGCAACCGGGGAAGTGGATAACGTCCACTAGGCGACTAGGGAGCGGGCGATGGGCGGCATCGCGAGGCGGCGGGGGCGGCGGGGACGCGTAAGCGTGGGAAAACGAGTGGCGGGGTACGCTTAGGGGTAAAACTGTAACATTACCCCCCGTACAAGATCGAAACTCCTGGTTCGATCAAACTCTAGACGGCGGCGGCGGCGGCAGTGGCGGCGGCGATAATGAGGGAGCGGGTGGACGCGGGGAAGTCTTTCTGGTGGCGAGCCTTGTATGCTCGTAGCAACGGCATGGAATTGTCCAAATTCCCTTCGGGTTCCCAGGTGTTTTCGGCGGCGGAGTAGCCTTTCCAGGAGACCAAGTACTGTCTCCGATTTCTGGTGCCTCTGTGCGAGAGGATCTTTTCAACTTCGTACTCCTCTTCGCCTTCTATGGTGTCTGGGGGCGGGTTCGTGTAATTTGGGCCGTGCTCGGGGGTCTCTCTGTAGGACGACAGGAGAGAGGCGTGGAAGACGTCGTGTATCTTCCAGGTGGGAGGGAGGCGAAGGCGGAACGCGACGGGAGAAACTACTTGTGCCACCTCAAAGGGGCCTTCCCGTTTCGGCGCGAGTTTCCGCGACTGGTACCTGAGACCAAATTTTTGTGGATAATAATAATAACAAAAACCTCACCGTCGCACACGCGCCGTTATCGACAACGAATGGCATAGTGACGCAAGACGCAACTCCGGCCCACAACGGGACAGGGTAGAAGAACGCAGGTTCGTGCGTCTCCATCTGACTGCGGTCGTACCGCGACACAGCGGACACATCCTTGTCCTTGCCTTTGGCACCGAGTGCCCCTCGGCGCCGCTGTCGCTCGACCTTTCGTCGTCTTCGCTCCCGTGCACGCTCGGATGTCTTCCGGCTATGCATAGGGTAGACGGCATTATGATCACTGGCATGTGTGCCAGGGGCTGCGTCACGCGGTGGCTGAAGTACATCCAGTCCCTCGGTTATACGGTGGGAGTGCAGAGACAGGGCGTTCCGCAACCGCTGGCCCAACGTCGTACCTGGGAGAGGGCAGCCGCAGTAAGTATACGGGAGACCGTATCGATCCTAGTCAGCCAATCGAGCATTAGGGTCGTCTGTTTTAGTGTGTACGATGATTCGACGTGTACGCACGGTCCAAGCACGACATGTGACGTCGAACGCTGTTGCGAGATGATTCTCATCGACTTTATCATCACTGGCGGAAACGGTGCTCCCGAATACGATCACGATGAAAGTTGGAAACTGGCACTTACTGGTCGATGTACCGACCCACAACCCGTTTGCAGTCCGCATGATAATAACCTGCCCTGAGTTGGTGAGTATGCCACGCAAGATCGATGTCGAGCGTCGGAACGAAGAACGACCCAGGAACATCAGCCATGAGCCCCAAAAAACTGGAAAAAAATGATCATTGAATATGCGGCGGAAAGTCATCCTGGCACACTCACGCATGGTATCTTGCAACACAATGTTGTAAGACGACCATCTCCTCTTCGTCGGCGAAGAAGTCGGGATCCGTCCAGCCGAGTTCAGCCATCTTGTGCACGAACGAAGCTTGCCGCAGAACCTAGCACGACCGTCGGTTGATCAGGATCACGGGAGCGGAAGAAGCAGAGGACGTTGAAACTAACAGCGCCTACGAGTTCGACCGAAAATGGTCGGTCATCTGTGTATACGCTCTGGATTCTCCTCCCTCTAGTGAAAAGGTTAGAACAGTATAAGTCGATCAACATCTAGATATACATTCTGCGTTGAATTTTTCCGCTTAATATCCCGGTCAGCAATGTCGGGTCAAACTCCAACTTCTTCATAACTTCCTGTGCGGTAAGTGTGTCTGACGCGGGGAGTTTAGCCGCCGCCATGATACGCTTCCTGATCAGCAGAGCACGACCAGTGTCATGGTGTTCATAAGGAGTATGCAGGGTCCCACTGTTGAGGCGTAAATAAGCTCACTGCATAGCAGTAAGCTGGAAGTGAACGTACGGAAGGAATCCGGCGACTCGGATATTCACAATATCATTCGCGAACTTTTGAAGACCCAACAGGTCCTTTTTTATTTTATTTCCACACGATGTGCAGCTGGCAACGAAGTTGCTTTGCGCATACCCCGAGCCATTTGGACCAATAAATGCTATGTGGTTGTCAGGTACTTCTCACAGCAGCGGAATTCAGCGGTGCTTACGCACGGCTACCCGGTGCTCGCAATGTGGGCACTGGATCTCCTTGTGTGATACGACTGCTGCCGCATCCAAAGGGTCATACGGCGTATTTGTGTGGCGCTCCCAGTTGTGGACCCGATCAGGATGAGGCGAGCTGGTAACGAGAAGACCAGGAGATCCCTGCAACGTCATTCAGCGGGGGTATCCAATCAATTAATTACACGTACGATATTGGCGGCGAGATACTCCGTAAGGACCGGCAAGTGACCCAACGCCGATACGCGCTGCATATCTTCTGCATACCATCTATTCAAGGGGTCAGTCATCCACAATAAATGGTAGACATCCACGAAAGCCTCGTACATCGGATTAAGAAGATAAGCATGCCAGACCATGAGCACATCGATCGGGGGAAGAGCTAACTCGAGGTTCACGGAGCACCACCCGCCGAGACTCTGGCACCAGCGGTCAAACCTCGAGAGGGAATCAGCACCGAGGCTCGAATAGATGCGATATCTCAAACGAACCTCTCGACTGCGACGTTTACGAACCAGCCCCAACGTTGCTCTGGTTCCATCGCACGAATGTCAATCGGAAACCTTGTGTCGGAATTGGATTCCACGACCACCCGGAGGTTGTGAAATGCATGCAAGATGGAAAGGTGTCCTCTGAGTTGTTGGGGTTGTATGAGCAAAGCAACACTAGTATGACGAATGCGGAACGTCTCGGGAAGCGTATATCGTGGCGGAGGCGCCCCAAATTCAGCGTAAGGAGGTGGAATTTCTGACATGAAATGCTAGGAACTGGGATGTTGGGGAGCTGGTTGTGGTCCTGTGGAACGAAGTACCACGATAAGAAGTTTACGTAGAGAGGCCATGAGGAACCAATGGTGCCGGTGATCCACGGAGCGAGTTGCAGCGTCTCAGTGACATACGTCAACCCGTTGCTCCGCGGGCTTGGCTGTTGTGGAACTCAAAGAAAGAGATCTATCTGTTTGGTAGGTTCTTGATGGTCATTCGTATTTCGGGAGACATGACTCGCAGCCTAATGTTCCTGCAAGAAACCTACCATCAGATGAGCACGTAAGTTAGTGATTATAGCGACCCTTGCCTGGATGTGTATTTGGCAAGTTCCCTGAAACAGTGTCCCTCGGGCTGTGCTGAGTCAGGGACGCGGAGGCGATACAAACACGCCGAGAAAGGGAACTGTCGAGTTTGCGGCGTGATTCAGGTCGGTCAGCTGAACACAAGGCGCATCTACAAAACTAGCCAAATGTAGCCGAGCGCCACAGACTCTGTAGCACTCGGCTACATTTGGCTAGTTTTGTAGATTTGAAGGCAGAGGCTAAGTTATATTGGCGCCACGGGACCTTTTCCATCACGAACAATTTGATCGGTGACTAGGTCAAGGTCACCATGGGAATGTCCAGCCATGTGCTTGCCTAGTCAGGATCCGACTCGGCAGTCAATCACCAATCGTTTTGACGCAACAGTTGCACGTTCACCCAGTTCGTCAGTCAAGCTAAGAAGGACCACGAGACCAGCCCCGTAATCGATGGTGTATTTCTATCACAATGCGACGACAAAACTAACTACTTGGGACGGATTTGCAATGAATGTAAGCAAAAAAAAATGCCTACTTCTTTCGAAGGGGTTTTCCAGGTGTAGAAAATAAAATAAAGATAAGGAGTGAGCAGCAAAGGAAAATGATCTTTCTGTCTAATATCCTGCAGTCATACAAATAGCTGTCCATCAAGCATTGAGTGCTGGGATGGAAACAGTGTTGGCCGTCTTTTCGTGTTCGCTCTCCTGCGAGGTCGAAGCAGTGTGCTGGGGTTCACTATTTCTGCCAACAGCCGTGTTGTACTCTTGACGAGGCAGGAGCTCAACATCAATCCCGACATAGTCGTACGCAAATTCTCCCATCTCAGCGTCGTCAACCCCGATAATTTCGGTCTCCTCGTCGCAACGGAGACGAAGGAAAGGAATATAGTGCATGACCCACAAAATGATGGTCTGCAGAAAAGAACACGGAGCAGTCAGACGATTTGACACTCGCTGAACGCAGGGAACCGACTCACGGTCACGATGAAGGAGTAGGAGAGGCCGGATGCCGAGTCTGCCAATTGAATTCCGAGTTGTTTGTAGTTGTGATCGAGCCAGCCGCCAGGAATTGTCGTGATTCCATCAGCACCCGCAACACTTGACTGAGCAAAAAGACCAGTGAGCAGGTTGCCAACTACCCCACCAACAGCGTGGGAGGCAAAAATCTATTATGCACTCGGTGAGTACTGGCTAGGGTGATTGGTCTAGAACCCACGTCGAGAGCATCATCGTATTTGAAATAGAACTTCAACTGGGTGGCGAAGTTGCACAGGGTGCCAGCCATGAAGCCAAAAAGCACCGCAGCGGGGGCACCGACAAACCCGGAACCAGGAGTGATGGCAACGAGACCTGCGATGGCACCGGAGCAAAAACCAACGGCAGACCACTTGCGTTCCAAGCGCCAATCCTGCAAAAGGTCATCAGAAAGCTAATTTAACTATCCCAGAAATGCTCACCCAGAGCATCCAAGTCAGACCACCAACGCTAGCGGCCAAGTTAGTGACAATGCAAGCCTCTGTAGCACGGTAGTTGGCAGACAAAGCCGATCCGCCGTTAAATCCGAACCAGCCGAACCAGAGGAAGACCGTGCCCAGGACAACATAGGTGGTGTTGTGGGGCTTGTAAGCGAGTCGCTCCGTGCCGTAACCACGACGCTTTCCGAGATAAAGTGAGATGGCCAGTGCTGCACTGCCAGAAGAGATATGGACAGGAGTACCGCCAGCGAAGTCGAGGCCTCCTAAGACGTATGACCAACCGTTGGGGTTCCACGTCCAGCAAGCAATCGGGTCGTACACAACCGTCGACCACACAAACACGAATACCATAAGCGGACCCAGACGACTTCGCTCTGCGACTGCGCCAATAGCGATTATCGGGCTATGCGATGACAATGTAAGCGGTGCCAGCCAAGGATGGGGATGGCAGGATGGCCTACGTAATAGCAGCAAACATGAGTTGGAAGACACAAAAGACAATCGCAGGCACGCGGGGACTGCCAACGGACGGCTGATCAAGCACATCCATGAGGCCAAAGTGATCTGTGCAAAAGTGAGACCTAATTCGTACCGACCATGAATGACTTACCCAGATTGCCAATATATCTACCAGCGGTTTCGCTGAACGCCAAAGAGTATCCCCAGAAGAACCACTGCCATGGGGTGAGAGCTTGTCACTCCTATGAAGTCATCTGCCGCACCTGGAACGACACCATTGCGACGGTCATCATACTAAGATATATCATGCTAAGAGCATTCTTCCTCCGCAACAGACCCGAGTAGAAGAAACCAACACCCGGTATCATGATGAATACCAAAGCGGTTGAGGCCAGTGTCCAAGCGATATCACCAAGGTTGTATACGCCAGACGCGGATGATGTGGACCATTGAAGGTCTCCCGCTGAGCGGAGGGAGGGTCGAAAGTCAATGAAGGGTTGTGGAAAGGTTACGAGAAGCTCTGAGCTCACAGGAATCGTAGGTTACGTTCACCATGTCGAGGGAGGCTTCTGTGGCTGAATTATGGGCGTTGATGAGAGGTCTGCTGACCAAAAGTTGGTGTTGATATACTCGCCTCCATCACGTGGGATTTGTGTACCTTAGTGGGTTTGCAAAGACATCCACAGCGCTCTCATTGGTGGATAGCATCCCCTCTCCTGCTTAGTCAGCGCCCTTCTTATCTTGCCAAGTCCTTTATTCTCGCTGCGCATAACATGGCAGGTGCACCTGTTATCTTGTCAAAATCTTGGATAAGTGCCCTGAATAGTGGCAAGGTGATATTGTCAGGTGTAGAACCGAAACGTGAGATAAGAGAAAGCCACCAGTCTCTCGGGTCCGGGACCTCATCGGACCCGAGGGACTGGTTGCCTTCTCTTATCTCGGGTGCAGGGGCCATTTCGATCGTACACTTGACAATATCACCTTGCCACTCACCGTGTGGCACGTTGACAATCGACCCAGAACGTTACCATTCTCGTTGTGGCTCATTCACCCCCTTCCGACATTGTTTGTGTGACTTTGGCAACGTCCTCACAGCAACGATGCGGCTAACATTCCCCTATCACATGAGCGTCACATCTGCCAGGTAACAGCAGTTGAGAGTCGATTAGTATCCGAGGCGGTGCCATCGACACTCACGCCGTAACCATCTGTGAGCGCGTACACCAACCGAAGTGTGCTGGTTTACATCTGTGTGACACGGTTGTTCATTACACTGGGTATGTTGGGAATCAGCATAGAAATTTACCAACATTGTGTACACTTCGTTCGGCCGCCACTGATCTGTGAGACACCTTCACCGCTTCCATGGCGGCCGTAATATAAATTTTATCCCCTGTCGTGAAATAGTATATGGACTGCACCTACTGATAATGGGAAACACAGCAAATCCTACGCCACAACGCTCCACGATCGTTTTATATTCGATGCCGGTCGATATAATGGTCTGACGGTGGGGAGTATGGCTCTTGTTGGATTGCATCGAATCCTTTGGCTTTGGAATGAGCCGGCGCTGCGAAACGTTCGGCAGCTGTCCGAAATCCGAGGTGTTTGTGTTTGTTTGCTTTCAGCAGGAAAACCCAAGTCTGCAACTAAACATGGTCGAAGTTGTTCGATGGCGAGTGTTCTCGTTGGTGCTACGAGGCGGTATGTACCTGTCCATGCATCCCACCTCACAAAATGTTCGGTCTTGGTGAAACAAATCCACATCTCACAACCCAGTTCGTCCTTGTTTATCAAGCTGTCTGAAGCCAAGTAATTTATAGGTATAGCTCGACGCGCCAGTGACGACGGCAACCTCGGTATTCCGGACGAGCCCGTATCACAAATAACATTACAGAAATCCACCAAGTCGCTGCCCAAATACTGGAATGTTCGGGAACGAAAATTTCTCGAACTCCTCCAGTTCGTGCGTGACCGTATTGGCCGAGTGAAAGTCGTCAAGTCTGGCCAGGTCCGCACCACGGCCTGGTTGCGCCTCTTCCAGCTTGCGAGCAAGGCAGAACACCTTGAGGGCGTTGCAGAGACATTCCCTCAGTGGAGAGAGTCAGGAAAATCATTTACCCCCCTCGACACTGAGATGTTCGTTCGTGCGTTTGTTGTCCAATGCTCGTACCGTTTCGTAGACACTCATCCTGTTTCTCTACCCCATACCATAGGTCGGTGCGAAGAGCTTGATTGCCCTCTGCTTGCTCTCAAAGTTTTCGGAGATCATCCAAAGTATGGTCTCGCGCTTTCATCCTTCCCAGCTGCGCGTACCCTCCTTCATTCTCTCTATCAAAAATATCCTCTGGAGAACATGATTGCCGCAGTATCGCTGTTTGGTATGAACAATCTTTCGCCTGTGACAAATGATCCCGCTAGCTGTGCTATGCTCTACGCAGCCTGTATACGGAGCAAGAATAAACACGCCTCGTTGCTTGGGAGAGATATCCGAATGGCACTTCTGAAACTTCTGGGAGACACTACCCCCTATCCCGAACCCAAGGAAAAATTTCTACGCGCTCGATATTCCGTCAAACCTGATCTATGGCTACTGGAGGCTCTCAGGGATATAAAGAAGACCAAGAGGGATCAAGATCGTGGATCATGGTGGATAACCGAATGGATTGCTGGAGGAGAGGGTCGTGTGCTTCCACCGCTGGCGGAACGCAGGTATCAAGCAAGGGGTGGAAAACATTTGTCGGAGGAATCGACACCTGCCACGGAAAGTGCCGCACAACAGTTACATGCTTGATTGTTCGTACAGTATCTTTGGTTAATTATCGTCGTTTCCGGTTCTCACACAATCCGTTTCATGACATTTGCACTGAATCCGAAGTGGAATCTACCCCGCGAAGGTGTGTTGTATCGGAAACTGATATTAGGGATCGTGATAGCATTATATCGGTCATGTCGATCACACTGATCCATCTCCGTCTGTCAGAGTGTTTGAACTTCATGAAGTGCAACAGACAGACAGCCGCCCCTGCATCTCATGGCCAATGGCGAACCCATGGAAAAACCACATGGCGGTGGCGTTCGTACAGTCGTAGTTGTTCGCTTACACAAGTGTAAGCGTTATCGCAGATGACCAAGCTTCTGCTGACGAAAACGGTATCACAGCCGTCCAAATCCTTCAGTATTGCTGTATCAGTTTCGCTAGGTTGACTCCGTCACGGGAATTCACGAGCCCCGTCCATCGCCCTCGTGAGTAGCTAAAGCGTAGAGGCAAGAGCCGATGCTCAAGCGCTCACCGATGATACACTCAAAAGTCTGCCGAAAAGGATAAAACGACGCAACCAGATAATCGATGGACACTACCCGCACCACGGCCTGAGCTGTCTACCGCTGGCCCACAGAGAAACGTGTATGGGAGTCCACCGCCAAGATTCGCCTGCCTGCGCATGCACTCGTCGACCACGAATGAATAGGGTTGCACACGGGTAACACCGCGGGTCGGCGAACCGGCACCGTACCCGTACCCGCAGATGGTACGGGTCCACACCGACCCGTACAACCCGCGGTTATGACCCAAACCCGCCACGGTGTGACCCAAACCAGACGATGTAGGACAAAAAAAATTGGTGCAGACAAGAGTTGCGGGATTGAATGAATACTACATTGTGCTGTAGTAGACTCGGATTCGCCCCGCTTCCGTTTCTTTGGTCAGATGGCTGCAATAATATCTTCTAGTGTGATCAAGTCATGGCGACTCCATGACCCAAGGCACAGGAACTCTTGAATGGAACTGCCAGTCAACCAGTTTCACATGAAGTGTAGTAGTTGGCGACCTCGTGAGAAGACACGCTCGACTGCAGTTGAAGTTGCTGGATCAGAAGGTCATACTGTGACAGACGTGCAAAGAGAGGATAAGTGTATGATTACTTACCAGGTACACTTAGGTAGTCCAGAGCCATTCAATGGAGGTTTGGGTATTTGGTCTTGTTCTCGTGCCACCACTCAAGGGCATCCTTGATGGACTCACTCGGTTGTCTGAGATACCCCCCAGGTTCATCAGTCAAGAAGACTGGAACAAGTGAGATGTTTCTGAAATCTCCTGTAATATTCCCTGCCTAGTATGAAGTTGTGAGCCTTGCTTCAAGAAAGCTGCTCAGAGTGCTGAAGAGGATGTATGTTACTCACCATCCGATCATCCGAGGTGACTGCCAGTGGAGAGTCTGCATTGGGTGTGATCTATTTTTTGCACTGACTAATCCACCCCTCGTGAACAATCGCAGCGACGACCATCAACACATGTGACAGTGACAGCATCAAGCTTGAAGAACAAGTAAATTGGTGAGTGCCGATGTTTTTTGAGAGCAGCTGGCAAACGAGATCATAAGCATAACTCTGAAAAAGCTCGCCTAACTGTGCATCAGGCTCCTCCTCAGCATCAGAGGCTTGGGACGAAGCAACTAACATGATTTCTACTTCTGATGTATCATGACTACTTCGTAGTACTTGGTTTTCTGATATGTATATGTTGACATGAAAGATATATAATCCTGGAGACTGCCGACTCACCATCTAGTAGCTGAGGCTCTGTATGCTTTGATTTCTTGTGTGCGGGAATAACGATTGTTGGGCCTTTGGCTTTATAGTCCATCATGACCATGAGTAGCGTGGCGCCAGGTATGAGTCCGTGCATATGCATATCGAGAACCAGGACAATGTTTGCAGCAATTCAGAAGTTGAAATTGAGCAGAACAAACTAAATCATTGTCGAGCGAGACTGAATTGTCGCCGGGGAGACTAGTAGGTCATTGTCGGGGCGGACCATTTGCTTATCGGAGTGACCATTGCCGCACATCAATCGCGGAAAACTTGCTTACATAAAAGGTGTTGTACCTCCGAGTCACCCCACCCAAACCCGTACAAACCTGTACACCGTTTGCACAGGTACGCGGTGTCGAAGCGGGTTAGACGTTTCAACGCCGTACCCGTACCCGTCGTACCCGTGCCCCAAACACCACGGTGTCACCCATACCCGTGTGCAACCCTACAAGTGAAGACGTTCGACGAGTTCGCAAGGATGCGGTCATCAATCAGTTCGTACATCACTGTTACATGCATGCGATCGATAAGGAGAAGAGGTCCGGCTGGGATACTGCGTGCACAATCATCTCGTGTGCCTTCGGGGAGGTGAGTTGGC
Organism: Butyriboletus loyo; assembly: GCA_038093515.1. Taxonomy (NCBI): domain Eukaryota; kingdom Fungi; phylum Basidiomycota; class Agaricomycetes; order Boletales; family Boletaceae; genus Butyriboletus; species Butyriboletus loyo. The sequence goes on from JBBPSI010000111.1 coordinate 56,780, forward strand.
AGTGGAACTTACAGGGGCCATATTGGGTGCTCATCACGTCGTAGACACGAATACCTCCCGACCCTCGAGTTACAGGTTATTTCTTTGGTCGTTATGTTGAAGTACATATCAGATGGTGGGATGGTTTCTGGATGGACAATAACAAGTGGTCGTTGGATGCTACACCGCAAAGTGGGATTAGGATCAATCTCCTTGCTTTCTGGCTGCCCTTAAGGTCACGAGATTCGGTACTGCACCACGGCCCGCAATGATGCGTCCCATGACTTGGGTCTCTCTATGGATAAGTACATAAGGGCATCCATCTCGCACTCGAACGGGTCATCGCTCTCCCATCAAACCTCGCCATGACCACCCACGCTCTCGCACAGACATTCAAAACCACCAGGCCCGCCTTTGGGGCGTGGATCACCTTACCAGGCGTGATCAACGCCAGGACGGTCGCACAGTCGAGTCCACACTTGTCATGGGTCATGATCGATTGCGAACACGGACTCACCTCGCTCCAACCTGGCGCGGCAGAGTCCATCCAGGCAATCACCGGATTGGGTAGCAACGCTCCAAGCGCCATCGTGCGTATCCCTGCGACGGGAACGAGCACTGGTACAGGGTGGCAGATCAAGATTGCGCTCGACGCTGGCGCGAGAGGCGTCCTCGTCCCGATGGTGTGTGACCCCGATCATTGGCGCCCGGAATGTGATGAAAGAGAAAAAAAAACATAATGCTATGCTCGTTTCACAGGTCTCCAATGCAACAAAGGCGAAAGAAGTCGTTTCCGATAGCCGCTTTCCACCGGGCGGCAGGCGGGGCTTTGGCAGTCCGTTCACCCAAGGCGTGTGGGGAATCAGCGCTGCAGAGTATCTCAAATCCGCCAACGAGCACGTTACCATCATGATCCAGATCGAAACAGAGGAAGGGGTCAAGAATGCCGAGGAGATCGCTGCTGTTGATGGGATCGGTCAGAGAATATGGCGTGGGATTCAGCCCATGATAGCCTGAGCTTTTTTTATATAAACAGATGTCCTTTTCATCGGCCCATACGACTTGTCGCTGGCCCTCGGTTACCCTCCTCCATCTCCAGACCCCCATCCCGATGTGGAAAAGGTTATTCAACATATCCTGAAAGCTGCGCATAGCAAGGGCAAAAAATGGTATGTCCCATGTCGAACAAGGCCGTTTGCTTGGTGCTCACTACAACTATAGTGCCATGTATTGTACCTCGGGAGCGCAATCGTTTAAACGCGCCCAAGAGGGTTTCGATATGGTCTGTCGATCGTATTTCTGTGCAGTACAACAACCAATGCTCATGACCCTTCCAGATCAATGTATCCTCGGATTCGGGTGCAATCTCGGAGTCTCTCGCCCGTAACTTGTTAGAAGCCACCGGTGGTCAATCGAGCGCCCGCGCCTTTGGGTACTGAACAAATTTACAGATCATCTGAGAACGCAAAGAGAGACGAAAATGTACCATAGTTAGGGATGAAATTGTTCGTCACTGGTCTAAGGGGCTATTATCAGTAAGAAAGCGATTCGTCTCAATTCAACCAGATCAAGTAAAGATACACGCTCGAGCTCCCAACACAAGGGAAATAGTTCCCAGTGTCGACTCCTGGGAAAGAATCCTGGCCGTCGGCGTACAATAGTTTCGCGCCCACGACGGGTGAGGAGCAGTATTCCGTGGCCAACTTCATGACCCAACCTGTTTGTCAAAGGCGGATGGACGTTGTTGGTGATAAACGTCACAGTGGGTGTCACGTCTTTATGTTCATGCCCTGGGAGGTCGCAGTCCATGAATCTAACCTGACACGTCTGCAATACTTACAAACTGAATCATGGCCCCAATGTCCTTTCGTTGATGCACATATCCCGAGACGATATCTTGGCTACCGAGAAGCCCATCCTCTTCTGCAGCATACCAATGAAATTCTACCGGAACCTCGGGCCTTGAAACCAGCCTGGACGAGCGCTCTGAAGGCTCCTAGGATGGTGACCGTTCCAGAGCCACCGTCATCAGCACCTGGTGCCGGAAGCAGTGGAAACTTGTAGTTGGCGGAATCCAGGTGGGACCCGATTATGAAGACTAGCGTTTTGATAGCATGGATCTTCCGTGAGCAGGCTCGAAGTGGGCAAGCACGCTGGTCTGAGGAAATTAATTCGTGAACGTCTCGAGGGATAAATGGACGTTGGGCGGAACATCTGTAATGAGGTGAAGAAAAGAACATGATCGATGATCAACCTTCAAAGACCTACCTCGAGGATTTTGTTGTAAACCCATTGAGAGCTCTGAGTACCATACTCGGAGTGGCAATAACGATTATGAAAGGTCGTCAGATTACCGAGATCATGCACCCCCCCCCCCCACCTTGATACTTTTGATGAGTTTGTGGATCCTTTCCTGATGCCGAAGGTCTGGCCATTCTGCAGTGACATATACATTCATTGAGTTACCCCCAGATCGCCGCCAATCAGAGACGTTCACAAAAAAAGGTACACACTAATGTCCTCGTTTGCAGAAACCGTAGACACGGAGAAGTTTTCGTGTCCAGTGATATCTGTGAATGGCAGACCTTGCTTCTCGAATCGTATTTTGTCGCCCTCTGTCATCCACGCGGGTTCGGTCTCAAAGACCTTGAGAAGTCGTGGCTCATCGAGGACTGCGGCGTGAACAGGATCATCATCGTGGGCAGCTAACAGGTGTTTTACATCTGTCTCTGTAATCTCGACGTCGCCCTGGAGGATCTGCTGACTCTGAGGAGGGGTGAAAACAAACGCGGACACGAAGCGAAGGAAAAGTGGGATTAGGGAAAAGATCTTCATTGTGGAGTCTCAGAGCGAGAAATAGCCCATGAATGTGGCGTCATTATCTCGACTCTGTTCTGCCTTTGCGGAGGTAGTACGCTTCGGACGTTTTGGAAACTCTCGCACCCGTTCGTCACACATAGTACTGGCCTTGATAACCGAGGGAGGCTGGGTCCATCTATCGTTAATCTGAGCCTTTGGGTATGAGTGCGCACCCGAAGTTAGCCCGAGTCTCCAGATAACAGGACAGCCTGGAAGCCAGCGCAGTATTTCGGGGGTTATCGACCCCTCTTCGCATGCTCTGCGCGAGGCAACGCGCACAGAGGACCTAATCATCCCATGACCGACCGTGGAAGCCACGATAGAAGTGGGAAAGATGTATGGCTCGTTACCGCTATACTTGGCTTGTCGAACGTTGCTGTTAAACATTGACGGTCCTGGGGTTGGACCGGCGGACCAAGCGGGTGAAACGACTCAAGTTAACTCCTGACCCGCTGAAACGGTAGAGCAGATTAAGACGGGTATAGTACCCAGACGACGCAGTGCACGACCGCCGTGCGTGACGATGGGAACTCTGGGAGTTGAGGTATCGGAGTTCTCCAGGAGGAATTCCCTCGCTAATGCACATCATTCCTACTAGGTTTCCTAGCGATACAACTGGTAGACTATTAACCGCACCAATATTGAAACAGTTGGGATGCAGCAAAGAGAACGTCGTTGCGTGTGCGATCGAGTGGGGATTCCGATGGAATAAAAGTAATTGATCGATTGACAATTGTTGAACGAAGGGATAGTATTGCGAACCCCGCCTGGAGTTACTTATGCCGAAGCCAGCTGGGTGAGGGTAAGTGAAGGAATGCCCAAAGTTAGTGAGCTTACAGATGGGCCGTGGACTCTTTGCTGACCACGATGCTTGAGCGTGAGGTTCATGAAACGGAGAAAGAGAGTAAGGACCGATGATTCAGACGGCCCGCGTGGAGTGACAGCTATCCGGGCCGATGCAGACTCACGTTCCGAACATTTAAGCCAAGGTAGTTATGACGTAGTGGCTATAATTTCATGGAGAACAAGGTCCAATACGTTCATGTGAGGGAAGACGGTGCAGTTTACATTTTGTGAAACCACAGGATGATTGGGAGCCGGAGAGTATTAAATCTGCAGGACTAGACGCCGGGGAGAATACGGAACGTGTAAAACGCCGGTTGTTCCGTCTCAACCCGGTGTAGTCAAGTTCACGTGCCATCGAGGGATTTGTTTGTGGCTATGTACGTGGATGGCCGGAGCGTGGGAGTGATGACCGAAAAAGGTAAACTGAATAAGCAGAGGCAGAGGCAGCGACGAGGACCCCAACGAACTCAACGTCGACCACCCCCGTTCAAGAGCGATGCCGCCACCACCGTTTTCTTCGCCGCATAACCAGCCTTCGTTCCCCGCTCTTTACCTTTACCCACTAAACGACACCTTCGTTCCGAAACATATTGCTTTAGTAGGTGGTCAGCGCGTCAAGATTGGCCGCCAAACCAACGCCAAAACCGTCCCTGCCGAGCGAAACGGTTACTTTGACTCAAAAGTCCTCTCTAGGCAGCATGCCGAAGTATGGGAGGAGAACGGAAAGGTACCTCCCTTTCACTTGATCATTTTCTGTCCTTCATCTCTTTTCTCCACAGATCTTCATCAAAGACGTCAAGAGTTCGAATGGCACATTCATCAACGGCGAACGTCTCAGTCCCGAAGGCGTCGAGTCCGAGCCTTTCGAACTAAAAATTGATGATATCGTGGTATGCCACTCTTAACTTCGCCATCGTATTCTTCTTCAATCAAGTAATACTTAGGAATTCGGCATCGACATCATTGGCGAAGACAACAAAACTACCATCCACCACAAAGTCGCCGCTCGTGTTCTCTGTGTATCTACGGAGGAGGACGTCCAAGACGCTGCCCGTGTAGAGCGGATGCAAAATCCCCAAAACGTCTCCGGAGGTCCTGTCCAGCCAAGTGCTTCTGGTGCCTCTTCTCAATTTTCATTCGCCCAGGGCCAACCTGTCCCTCCCGCGCAACGTCGACCGACCCTGCAGTCCCAAGCGCTCGGTGGGATGGGCGGAATGGGTGGTAGCATGAGACCTCCGGGTAAAAGTGGTCTCAGTTTCGACCACATCTTAACCCGTCTACAGGGCGAGCTCCAGAAAAGTCGCGAGGCCGGCGCTGACCTGCACTCGTTGACAAGTGCAATGAATGACATTCACGACACTTTAGGCGGTGCTTTGGTGGGCATTCACCACTTTGACAGGTCAACATCCCGTTGATGACTTCTCCCACAGCCACCCAGCATTCCTCATTTTCCTCCCAACCTTCCACCTGTCCGTGCTCCACAACCGCAACCAGCGCATGAGTCCACCCAACTCACCGACTCTGGATCTGTTCCAGCCATCGTGCTGAACGAACTGCGCACCGAACTCCACGAGACACAAGCGTCCTTGGCAAGTCATGTTGACAAGGTACGTGCCCTCGAGGACATGCTCGCTGAGCATGAAGCCATCAAAGCCGAGGTAGCTTCGCTGCGCGAACTCATGGACGAACGGAAACGTGAGCTCGAGATGTCCCGACATGCTGCAGGTTCTCCATCCGGACACCACGATGCTCAGCATCATGGCGACATGCGGAACGGTAGTTATCAAGCAGACGACGACGATGCCTCCAGCATACACACCATCATCGCCCATGGTTTGGAGAGTGTAGAAGAGGAAGATGAGGACCAGTTGGTCCCTGAGGATGAGGACGACGAAGAACGCCAACGTCGGCGAGAGGAGCTTGGACGTCCACGAACACCCGAGCCCACTGGAATGGGCATGGTGGAGGATGACGAGGATTCTCCAAACACAAAGCGCAAACATCGATCATCGTCACCTCTCCAACAATCGCATGACGTCGCATCCGCTGCTATCGATGGCTTGGCTGAGCGGTTGTCGGTGCTCAGTGGACGAATTGACACGGCAGTGGAGTTCAACAACTCCTTCCAGGCTCAGCACACCGCCGCTCAGACGACTATATCACAGTTGCAATCCAAGATTATGGCATTGGAGGAGCTCGTACAAGCGACCCAGTTACAGCTGCTGCAGCAAAATTCCGCCCAGGAAGCTGCTCAGGCAGAGATTCTCAAGGCTGTTCGCGAGCCTGCCCGTGATCCTGAACGTGAAGCCTTGACAGCAATGCTCGACGAATGGAAAAAGAACGTCGAAGGCCAATGGAGCGCCGTTCAGGAGGAGTGGTCACAAGAAAGGGAGAGGCTTAGCAGGGCAAAGGAGGAATGGGAGAACCGGGCGCGTACGCTGGAACTAGGATTGGACGCTAAGATTAATGCCGGCGTGGCATCACTTGCGGCATTGCAACGACATGACCGGTTTCCGAACGGCGACATCAAGATCAATGGAGGCGGCGGTCTTGTGACGCCACCAAGTCCTGTTAGTGTCGCCTCGAATCCCGGTCGGACAAAGTCCCGCCGGCGTCGGTCAAGCTCTTCTCGAAGCCGTTCGAGATCAAGTTCACCCATCTCGTCGATTGAAATGATAGAAGGGGTGGTCAATGGGGATCATGATATTGGGTCCAACCCGGGTTCGCGACGTGTCTCAGATCAATATCAACGATCGCGATCACCTTCTCCGTCGTTAGCGGAAAGTGAACCAGAGTCGTGCAGCCAAGTGCTCGAACGGGGTGCTCAGTATCCGATCACGCCTGCGCCATCGGTAAAGGACTCTCCCGAGCAACCACTATTGAACCCTTCTTCTGTCGTTGTGGCGGAATCGAAGGCAGAGATGCTGTCACGCACGTCTGGGGTTGTTGGTTATTTCACGATCTCCCACCTGTTCCGTCTGATGACCCATTTCTTGCAGTTTCATCTGAACATGACGACGGCTGTGGGCGTGTTGGTTGTCAGCATCGCGACGGCAGCGGTACTATGGAGAGTGAAACAGGATTAGGACATAAAAGTATGGAATCATCATGGACGGTTCTCAATGGCATTCGTTATGACCAACTCCTTTCTCTGTGGTTTGATTACTTTATTATTTTTTTCTCGCTGCTCTTGACCTTATTTGTGACTTGTGAATAACCCTCATCGTATGCAGCCCTTCCTATAATGACAGCACGACCATGACCGTTTTCCGTACGACATGCTGCTAGTCTTGAATCTTTCCGGCTGTTACAGTGCCCAACGCTCATTTTCGACCTCTGAAACCAGCCGCTCTTCAAAACCCTACTACTTACTCAATTCTCGACAGGTGGACTTGTAAATTAGTGCACAACGTAGCTACATACATACAGAAAATAGTCTGCTGAGCAGAATTTCAAAATATAAAATGTCGCCCCAAAAGTCTACTGTCGTAAATGAGTGCTTGACTTATTTGCGTACTGCTGAAAGCGATTCCTGGGCCGCCCGATGGAGGCCCACACGCTGGTGAGACTTGTACTTCTTCACAGCAAACGCTGCTGCAATTCTTAACGCTAAGCAAGAACACGGAGTTCGCCTGGGATTTCTAGATCTTTACGGTCTTTGCGGTATGAAAGTCTTCGTGACTTTTACACTCGGCCTTGAGATTCAACATTTCTCATCATTATGTATGTATGTATGTTCCAGACCCGGAGCGGAGGTATTCATGGAACCTTTAATACAATCCCCCCGTACGATTCCGACTCGGAGCTTCGACGGGGGACAGCAGCACTCCTCCGGTTCCTCTTGCGAAGAACGGCCCATCGGTAAAACGGTTATTGGTCGGAACCAACGGCTAGCGGTCCGTAGCAGTCTGTAGCACTCCTACATTCTGATAGCATCAGAAGCCAGCGGCTGTTTTACTGATGGGCCGGGCGACGGCGGGCGACGGAGCGTGTGTCTGTCAAAGCGTACATCGTACGGGAGTGCGTAGGACGAAGTAAGTAGTACCTTTCCTTTTAGACTAGCGTTTGACGATTTTCATGAATCCCTTCGAACCAGTAAAACAGTCGCTGGCCCTGCTGCAGACGGCCAGCCGTTGGTTCCGACCCATAACCGTTTTACTGATGGCCTGTAACCACACTTCGGGCCTGTGATAGAGTTGTCTCAACGTTACAGGCATCCGGATCTTCATGAAGTAAGTACATAGTACACGCGCTGGAGGTACGCCGTGAAAGTGCTTAATTTGGTTTAACTCGTGACTTACATTATATCGACACTAACGGCACTTCACTTCGCCGCTCCGTTCCAGACCAGCAAAAAATGTAATCGCAAAGACGTTGAGTGGCCCTGCAGGGAGCAGCGAAAACCTATAAAGACAGCCCGGTGTGTCTGATATTGTCCATCACAAACAGTCCCTGCATTCTATCCTCTCCTAGTTCATTTTCTACTATCAAAATGTTTGCTCGTATCTTTGCTGTTGCCTCCCTCGCTGTGCTTGTCATGGCTGACTCTACATGTAACAGTGGGTCGCTCAACTGCTGTAACAGCGTCCAGCAGGTGGGTTTCTAGATAGACCGTTCGTCCGTGCTGTCTAACATTGGTTTATTTGTAGGCCAGCACTGTCGGCAGCATTATGGAGTCGCTTGGGTTGGCTAATGTTCTGGCTGGTGTGACTGGTCAAGTTGGCCTCGACTGCACCCCCATCACGGTGGTTGGGACTGGCGCTGGTGCACAGTGCACGCAACAGACTGCTTGCTGTGAAGGTGACACATACGTGAGTTTGTTTTCTCAGATTGTTTTTTATTTCGTTTTAGGATGTGAGTGCTAACGGATGGTTACAGAACGGGTTCATCAACATGGGCTGCTCGCCTATCAGCGCCAATGCTTGAGTGTGAGGGGTTCCCAAAATCCGTTAACTGCGATTATATTCTTATGTCATCGATCTTCGGAGCTGCTCTGATATACTCGTTTATAATATTTCGAGTGATTATGAGGATGTGAGTGTGATGTGCAGCAGTTTCCCTCTAAGCCCCAGTCTACACTGTTCATCGGTTGATGTTGCCTGCATCCCCATCTCGTCTTGACTGAATTCGTTTGATAGTGAGAACACGCATGGGGTTTGGACTTGAAGCACTTAACATCGAGGCCTTTGCTACCGAACATATCCTAGGGCTAAGAGCAAGCTCCATGCACGACTTACCATCCATATGTTCACCACATTTTCCTGAAAAGTTGTTGGATTGTCAAAATTAAGACAGTGCCAGGGGGCCACTTTGCCGTCATACATTTCTGTACCTGTGGCATTCTGGCAGCCTGAAACACAGCAATTTAGTGTGAATTGTTGTCATTTGAAGATGCAACATAACCCCAGAGTTGTGTGAGGTGTCACAACACTCCATATATCGAGGTGAGACGGTAATTTTGTGCTTCGGACTCTGTAACCATCCGTTCTAGGAAGCGGAGTCGAAAAACTCCTTCAAAAGTCTCCATGGTCTCCGGAGGATTTCGGGATCCGGACCATAACCAATCTTTGTCTGACCAAGCTCATGAGAATAAATGTTGTCAATTTGTCAGCCAACTCACCATATTCTCGTCATCGGTCGACGTAAATGGTGACCTCTTCTAGGGCCCGGACGTTTAAAAGCCCAGACTACTTGGTCAACTCTTACATCCGACCCTTCTTACCTCCATACCATAACAATGACGGTCGGCAACGACCTATCCAGGTCCCATTCTCTCAAGAAACCGCCCTCCTCTCTCAATGGATTCGGCACGCTCGCGATCCATGCAGGTTCAGATCCGGATCCCGAGACTGGTGCAGTCATCCCCCCGATATCCCTCAGTACGACCTACAAGCAAGACGGGGTCGGAATCCACAAGGTACGTCTTTCATTGTGTGATAACGAGATCCCCGCTCTTTACTCTGCATCATGACCCAGGGCTTCGAGTACGCTCGTTCTGGGAACCCGAATCGCGAAGCGTTGGAGACCATGATCGCTGCATTGGAGGCTGGGGGTGCCTACGCGATCACATTTTCCTCCGGTTCAGCTGCCACCGCTACCCTCGTGCAGGCCCTGGGAGCGAACGCACACGTGCTCAGTGTGAATGACGTATACGGCGGTACCTTTCGCTATTTGAAACGAGTCGCTTCAGAAACCCAGGCACTCGAGGTCTCCTTTGTCGATCTCGAGAGCGCCGACGACGATGCCATTCTGGCGGCGTTCCAACCGAACACCAAGGTTCGTCATTCGCTCACGTTTTTGTCTAAGCGGTTATTTATGCTGTCTGGGCACCACGCGTTCTTTTAGCTTGTTTGGATAGAATCTCCCACGAACCCTACGCTCCGGCTCGTGGATATACCCCGGCTCGTCTCGCTTGCACGATCACATCCATCCCGGCCCCTCGTGGTCGTCGATAACACATTCCTGTCTCCATTTTACCAATCTCCTCTTCTTCTCGGAGCGGATATCGTCACGCACAGTCTTACAAAGTACATCAATGGCCACACAGACGTGGTCATGGGGGCTCTGATTCTCCCCGCCCATCACGTCCCGCTCGTACAAAAGTTGCGTTTTCTCCAGAACGCGCACGGTGCGATCCCGAGTCCATACGACTGCTGGCTGGTTCAGCGTGGTGCCAAGACACTCCATTTACGAATGAAAGCACATGGCATCAATGCATTGAGGGTGGCGCAGGCGTTGAAACGCTCGCCATTTGTCGAGGAGGTGATATACCCTGGATTGGCGTCACACCCGCGAAACGCGACTGCGTATCGTCAATTGGCGCCGCATGCCAAGACGTTTGTGGATGCGTTCCAAGGCGAGCGCGAGGGTGAAGGGGGTTTCCCCTATGGCGGCATGGTGTCCTTCCGTATTCGAGGAGGTGCAGTGGAAGCGAATGCATTCTTGACCGCGACGCGGTTGTTCACGTTGGCGGAGTCGCTCGGGGGCGTGGAGAGTCTGGCCGAGTTACCTGCGCAGATGACGCACGGCAGTATACCCGAAGCGGAGCGCGCCATACTTGGCATCGGAGACAACTTGATCCGCTTGTCTGTTGGGGTGGAGGAGACGGAGGATTTGGTGAGTGATGTGGAACGTGCGCTCGAGGTGGCGGTTGGGGGGGATACAGTCAAGCGCGTCAACGGCGGTGGACATTAATGGACGTATTGTATCACTTGCTTGCCGATCGCTTTCCACTTGCCATTGTGCTAATAGAGAACACTGTATGTTATACATCCATTCAGGACCATTGCTCCCATAGTTATTGCTTGTGAATTACACAACCTGGTTCGGTACACGAAGACTCGATCCCTTTCTCAAGCGTCCCCTGTTCAGCTTTCCGATACTACAGCAAGTTATAACTCCAAAGGCTGCTAATGCCTTTCATTCCTATATAGGTCTCACCGGATTCTCCCTCCCCGCAAAGTGGGATCGATATGTTATTGAATTATTCACCAAGTTTGTCTCATGTGTTGTCTGTTCCCGGTCTCGGTTCCCTAGGGAGATTCGACTGCAATGGCGCCCTCCGACCTTTGTTATCAAAAGAAATGTCAAATGAAGATCGCCGAGAGTCCAAAGATAGAATATATGGTCATTCTGACTCGATTTTTCAAATCGGTTTTTTTGGGGGAGCACAAATCTCGGTGGATCTACTCGAGGTAGGGGTCCTTGAGGACAACGTGTGTTTGCTCGATCCCACTCGCTTCCTCATCACGTGCTAGATCATCGCGGACGTGCCTCCCGGCGTCAATGTTCATCTCTCTCTCCGTGTGCGTTCCCTCGAGCTAGCGTCGTATAAGCCCACACGTAGAAGATCCCGACCAAACCGTCCCATCGGAACGCATTGGTGCCCACCAAGATTCTGCCAACTACGTTTCTCCAAGTGGTTCTTCGGTCACTCCAGAAGAAGGGGAAGGAGATGGGGTTGTCTCTAGCCAGTCTATATTTAGTCGTCACGTCTGGACTGGAGGAATCGAGCCACATGAGGAGTCCTCGAGTGCACAAATGAACGTCGTATCCGAGTCGTTGAGAGAATTAGCCTGATCATGTCGTCGAGGAGTGGGCTGCACCTCTAGCTCGGTCAGAGCAACGGAAGCCGTATGTCGAACGACTTCAGACGGTGCGAAATTCACTGAAGGTGGACCGCTCGAAGCGAAGTACGGAACGCTTCGAACGTTATATTGCGGAGCTCAGCGCTCTGAGAAACGGGGGCGACTTCCAACCCTGGATAACAGCCGTTTTTCATATCGATGCGCAAAAAAATAGTGTTGCCGTCGAGGCGAAGCAACTTCGAGGCAACTTTGCTTCGGTTCGAAAGTGAGCCACTTCGACTTCGTGAGACATCCCAATCGAGTCGAAGTTACCTCGAGGCGTTCACTTCGCGAAGTGCCGACGGAGCGCACTGATTTCGTACTGATTAGTCGCTGCTGTATACAGATACTCCATGTGCTCATCTACTCGCCCCTGTCCGTCCTATTGATGCTGTAGACGTGAATTCTGATTGGCTGGGCTTTCGGCCCGCGTAGCCGCTCGCTTCGGAGAGGTGAAAGAGGTCACTTCGTTTGCCTTCGTCGCTTTCGAAGTTCCCCCTAAAATACGCTTCGATGCGCTTCGATTCGCTTCGCGGCAACAGTACGGAAGATGCATCGAAAAAAGTCGTGCGTCGGAATCTGCCGCGAAAGGATCCCGGCTGAGTGTATGCTGAATAAGCAGCGTGCTTCACTGGCATTCCCCCAGTCACTCGTCCCTCGCAGAGGCAGTATGCCTTTGTGGTTGCCCCCACTGTCTATTCCACCCCCCAAGAAGCTTCCAGCAAGACGACTCATCCGCCGAACACAAGGGGTGTATTGTTTGCGAGGAGGATAAATTGGACGATCTTTACAACTACTAGATGTATATCCTGCTGTTGTTGCACTCATTTCGCCAGCAGAGTCGGAGATACATGTTCATAGCAAACACACACACAGACAACTTGGATGTCCAGCTACAACTAGAGTTAGGCTTATAAAATGTAACCGTGACGAGTCTACTGAGTACAGCAGCGCCCAGTAACAACAGCGTGGATGGTCGGCGGCGACTCAACTGTGTTTACTCAGCCCACCCAGGTGCGCCCGGGGTCCTTTCTTGGAACATTCCGATGCGCGAATGCATTTCCGCATCGATATGAAAACGGCTGTAATGAAGGCTTCGAAGCCCCCCAAAGGGCTCGCCGCCTTTGAAACAGCTTACGCAGACCACAGATCCAGAGGAGACCTTGGAAAGTTCAAGTTGGAATTTCAAGTTGTACGACCGTACAGCATGCGAGTCCGCTCTGTCCAAATAGTGCTAAGCTGGATTGGGGGTGGTGTTATCTGGATTAGGTTTGTCTGGAACACAGGACGTAAGTAGCTGGTTGATTACAGCACTGGATGACGATGCTCCGCTGTGTGGGCTTCCGGCGGTGATCGCGACAGCCTCTTTCGTGTTCGGGCTGCAAATGCCAATCCTCCCTGGCGCCACCGCTCATCGACCGTATTCCAGTTGCGCAGTGGCTGTCTCCTCCACTTTGGGTCCTCCGTCGCACAACGGTATATATCTGCAGCGAGCGATGCCAATTCTCCGGCACTTCCTCCGATGTCTCCTCAGAGTCGTGCTATTTCCCGGCGTGGTCTCGCTACCACTTCTCTGGTTCCTCTACAGCGTCGCAGAGCACATGTTCACCAAGTGGTACTTTGACATGTACGAGTCCGTCTGGAAACCCGCCTTCCCATGGAGCTGGCGCCTTCTGTTCTTGTCGTTGTTCGTGATCCCCGCGTTCTCATTCCTTCAACTCTCGTGGCTCTTGGTGCTTGCCCCCCAGTGGTGGCGACCCAGATACAACTCACATTCCAGCCCGTCGGAAGGGTACATCATGCTCCCACGGAGCGAATCGAACTCGCTGGAGGAGAGAGAGCGGTCGGGCGCAAGAGACGATGAAGCAGCGGGTATTGAAGGGAGTGCAGACTCGTCAAGACCTCAGCCACCTCGCGGTCTCTTTTCATCCGCCTGGTTCATGCAGTTTGTCTTCTGGCTTGCAACGTTGTGTATAACCCTCTCGGTTGGATTGCACTACAAACAGCCCGCGGACTTGCGATATCTCTCGCTGATCAAGAATGCCAATGCGCATCCTAATAGGCATGGATATGCGAACCGGGGTGAATATCTCAGCAGAGGCTGTATTCGCGGTCAACTTCACTAACCGATCTGTAGAGAAAATATTCATTGCTGCAATGTTTTACAATAACGAACATGTCATTCCCTACTGGTCCGACAGCCTCATCAAAACAATTCATTACCTCGGAGAAGACAATGTCTTCATCTCCGTCCTCGAGAACGGAAGCGACGACCAATCGCCGGCACTCCTCCAACAGCTCGATGACAGATTAGACGCCATGAATGTATCGAGGCGTATATTGACGCATGACAGAGCGATCACGAAGCCAGACGACATGAGCGGCAATAATCGCATCCATTTCCTTTCCGCGCTCCGAAATCGCGCCCTCGAACCCTTGGTGGAGAAGGGCGGATATGACAAGGTGGTTTTCTCGAACGATATTTACATCGAGCCAGAAACGATGATCGAGCTCCTCAACACGGCTGATGGAGAGTATGACATGGCGTGCGGAATGGACTTCGGCCACTTTGGGTGAGCCTCGCAATAGCCCGTATTTTTCCATTGTATGTTTTGACGTTTCAAGGCTATATGATATGTGGGTTCTCCGTGATAAACAAGGAAGACTTGGTAGTGGCATGTATGTGCAATGTATTTTCCCTTGTGAGGAAAACGGAAGTTTATCTTACTGTCAGATGGCCGTATTTCTTTGACATCGAAGACTATGAAGCCATGCAAAGCGAGTCTCCGGTGCCGGTGTTCACGTGTTGGAACGGCATCGTCGTGTTCAAGGCTGACCCGGTGCTTCCTATCCATCTACGATCCAATCGTACTCTCTCGAACGATCCACTACCATTCAAGCTCCCCGCTACCCACCCAGCCGTCCATGACCCGTCATTACGCGGACCGAGCCCTGCATTGACGCCTCCAGCCCGCTTCCGTGCGTCTGCGCCGGGAGAATGCTACTCTTCGGAGTCGTTCTTGCTGCCGTACGATTTTAGACGCATGTTCAATATGCAACGGATCTTGGTCAATCCACGCGTGATCGTTGCATATGACTGGCGGTATGTGCTGAATTTCATTACTCTACAACCTTGCTGCTTTCGCCATTCCCGAGCGTAGCGTTCATTTTGCCAATTGTGTTGCTCTTGGGATTGAATTTTTCTGCCTGACAGGTTTTATGTGTACTTCAAGTGGTTCATGAGACATCCAGTGCTCAAATGGTGGATAGAGAAGATGTATGATGGGGCGTGGATGCAAAAGGATGTGATGGTTGTTGGCGATGCAAAGCAAGTCTGGAGATGGGATGGGGGAGATTGTCATCCCTGGTAGTGAATTGGGCACATGTCGGGTGATCAGGGTTCCGTGTTTGTTTGTTTGTTTTCATCCAGGTTTTTTCCAGGTGTCCACATCGGATATTTCAGGAGAAGGGTTTCCCAGGAATCATTGTAGGTGGATGGTGCAGTAGCGGAAGAGGTGCGGAGCGAGCGAAATGAGGGTGACGGTACTACTGGTGGGCGTAAATTCTTTGCCAAGCTGATGCGAATGTAGTAATAATCTGATGATTCTGATTGATACCACTGGCAGTTCTACAGGCAGCATGATCATCATATGATGGAGGGCGGCATTGAGCTCCTTAGCAACACACCCATCACCAATTTTGAAGTCGGGGAAAATTTAGTGGCGGTTAGCCTGGAACTCCACCACAGCTCGTGGTCACAAGTTGGGCGGGCTAGTTACCGTTTACTATATTCCGATGCTCCCCTTACAACGGAGTAAAACTTGAAGCAATCGCGTACCAGTATCGACGAGCGTGGCTGTGTGTAGTGCCACGTGACCATTCCGCAGCCCGCAGCCTGCGCACCATCGAAATGATAGTTCTGCCCCGTACAGACGCCAGAGATTGTCGTGAATAATCATTTTCAGAGACCGGGCACGTCCCATACTGCCCAGCTGTACTTTCTACTCTTCACGCCATCGATGTTTGGTCAGATCTCCCTCACCCAACACCAACGGCATTTGTTCGGAGCTAGCGACAACAAGATTCTCCAGTCCGCCTCCCGGTGCCTGAGAGTCGTGTTATTTCCTCGCGTGCTCTCGTTGGTACTTCTGTGCCTCCTATACAGCGTCGCGGAATACGAGTTTACCCATTGGTATTTCGGGGTATACGGGTTCGTCTGGAAACCCGCTTTTCCGTGGAGCTGGCGCCTTTTATTCCTGTTGTCGTGTGCGGTGCCCGCGTTCTCGTTTCTCCATATCCTATGGCTCCTGGCGCTTGCCTACCAGCGGTGGCGACGCAGACACGACTCACCATCGGGCCTGTCGGAAGAGTACACCATGCTGCAACGGAGCGAATCGGATTCGCTGGAGGAGGAGGAGGAGAGAGAGCTGTCAGGCGCGGGGGACGATGAAGACTGTGACGAAGCGGACATCGAAGGGAGTGCAGGCTCGTCGAGACTTCACCCACCTTTCCCCCGTCAGCCGCCCCGCGCTCTCACACTTCTTACATCCGACTGGTTCATGCAATTCATCTTCTTTCTTACCGTGTTGTGCACGAGTCTGTGGGTCGGACTGCACTACCGACATCCAGGGGACTTGCGATATCTCCCTCTGATCGAGAACGCCGATGCACATCCTAATAGAGCCGGGTACGCGAACCAAGGTAGATGCTATCGTCCGAGGCCGTCTTTGCGATCGATTTCGCTCACCGACCCATGTAGAAAGGATATTCGTTGCCGCAATGTTTTACAATAACGAACAGATTATCCCTTATTGGTCCGACAGCCTCATCAGAGCCATTCATTACCTCGGAGAGGACAACGTCTTCGTCTCGATCCTCGAGGGTGGAAGCGAGGACCATTCCCCGGCGCTCCTCCAACAGCTCGATGACAGATTAGACGCCATGAATGTATCGAGGCGGATATTGACGCATGACAGAGCGATCATGAAGCCGGACGACATGGACGATGATAATCGCATCCACTTCCTTTCCGCGCTCCGAAACCGTGTCCTCGAACCCTTGGTGGAGAAGGGCGGATATGACAAGGTGGTTTTCTCGAACGATATTTACATCGAGCCGGAAACGATGATCGAGCTCCTCAACACGGCTGATGGAGAGTATGACATGGCGTGCGGAATGGATTTCAGTAATTTCGGGTGAGCCTGAGAGTCTTGCCATCGTATGCGTTGACGCGTATCGTGCAAAAGGTTATATGATCTGTGGGTTCTACGTGATAAGCGAGGAAGACTTGCGAGTAGCATGTATGTGCTCTTCGACGTTCGTTCCGTGCGAGCAAGATACGAGCTTACTTCACCTTTCAGATGGCCGTACTTCTTCGACGTCGAAGACTATGAAGCCATGCAAACCGAGTCTCCGGTGCCGGTGTTCACGTGTTGGAACGGCATCGTCGTCTTCAAGGCTGACCCGGTGCTTCCTATCCATCTACGATCCAATCGTACTCTCTCGAACGATCCACTACCGTTCGAGCTCCCTGCTACCCACCCAGCCGTCCATGACCCGTCATTACGCGGACCGAGCCCTGCATTGACGCCTCCAGCCCGCTTCCGTGCGTCTGCGCCGGGAGAATGCTACTCTTCGGAGTCGTTCTTGCTGCCGTACGATTTTAGACGCATGTTTAATATGCAACGGATCTTCGTCAACCCCCGCGTGATCGTTGCATATGACTGGCGGTACGTGTGAAACCGTTCCAGCGCTCGTTTTGCGACGTAAACGGCGAAACTGACTCGAACCTTTTTCTGCATGAACAGGTTTTACAAGTATTTCAAGTGGTTCTTGAGACATCCGGTGTTGAAGTGGTGGATAGAGAAGGTGTATGATGGGGCGTGGATGCAAAAGGATGTGATGATTGTCGGCGATGCGAAGGGAGTTTCGTTTTGGGACGGGGGAGACTGTCATCCATGGACATCGTGATGCATGTTTCTGGGTACTAGAGCTTGATTATCAATGCGGCCGTGAATCCGTCGACTCGGACGGTATAGGGGCGTTCATGATATCTATGGTTGCGTGCCAAAGGATGCACGACTTGAACTCATGAAGGAGGTCATCTCGTGTGAGGGTTCGTCTCGTTCTTGGTAACAGGTAGCGGCAGTGCAAGTCATTCCTGGGCCTGAAATGCAGGCTGGGCATGAAGCAGTATTCAGAGGTCGCCACTCCGGCAAGTCGTGACAGTTGGCTAAATTTATCTCCAAAAGACGAGTTCATGCCAGGGAACATACATCGTCGATCGTGCGATGAGATGAGATGAGAGGATTGGAAACACCTCGGAGGTATGGCACCATCTGGAGTGGCTCCTGAGCAATAAACCTCGCGGACGAGAATAGCTCAGGCGATCGTACCCGGTCCTCACGATCTCACCACGGGACGTCGTGACAAGTGTGCATGTGCATGTGCATATGGTGGGTTCCGATCAAGAGTGGAGGATTAAAAGTATCCATCGTGATCAGGTGCCCTCGACGTGACAAGTTCGCTTGTAGCTCGGCTCGCTAGTATAGAACGCGTGATCGAATGAACGGATTTGGAGATCTTGGAGCGACGGTCAAACTATTTCGATGCTCGACGCCGGATGACACGTCACGCGAACGAAGTAGCCTCTAACGACGGATCGCCCAGGTTCCGTGACGATACGCAACCTTCGGGTTCACAAGCGTGAAGCTTGGGTGCTGGTTGGGACACGAGCGCGCGGACATCGACATCTACACGTGGGCGTCCACAAAAGGGGTCCGTGAGGGCTTGTAGCTCGGTACATGATCTCCCGAGGATATCGTTCCCAGGCTTGGCTTTCTCGGACTACAGAACGAATTTGAGTATTGCCAATCGAACCTGCAGAATGGATGATCCATGTGGGGGACAAGCTCTTGCCATGGAACGTGGGCGACGCTGTCGATCTTATCGGATATAAGGCGCGTCCACGATGCAGCATGGTAAGCTATTATTGCACTGAGATGGGAGAAACCAAGTTGCTGTGTTTGTTCGCCGGGACAAAGTTCACCGCGCCGGTGCCTAGCGTTGACGTCCCTGACGACGAACTTGCGACCTGAACGACCGAACGTTCGAGTCAGTTGGCGTATGCATTGTGTAGCTGTACACGTTCAGGGTGATTTAAGAGCAAAGCGGCCAGTTGAATGGTAGGAACTAAGCGACCATGACCGGCGACGGACCGAACCCCAATCGCGACGGTCGCTCAGCGGGTGCATTCGAAACCAAAGCGTTCTAGCCGACGTCAAGCTCCCAGTCCTGCCTCGCTCCGTTTTTTTTTTTTTTCTCTCCACGGGGGGACTGTCGTTGGTTACCTACCCCTCGTTCGAGTTTCGTTCCCATCACTCAACTGCTTCCGGTCCACTCGCACAAAAGTCGACTTCGAGTTTTTCCCAACCGCCGATCTCTGCCGTCTATTCAAATTCGACGGGTGTTTCCATATCTCGTTCTCGCTGTGTCGCATTGCCTCGAGCGCCGTATTCACTACCACCACCACCACCACCACCACCACCACCTTCTCCTCCTCCTCCTCCTCCTCGTTCCACGATGTCCACCGAGTCGTCGAACCCCCTCCCTGATGTGCTTGCGTCTACGAGCCATCCTCCACCACCAAAACCAAAACCCAGTCCACCCATTGCAGACAATGTCGTCAGGCCCTTTACATCGCAAGGCAGCACCTTCACCAGTCCCTTTCGACCCCTCGCATACGCCCCACCACACTCCGACCGTCCCTCGACAGCACATAATTCACCCGTCGATCCTTCCAATTCCAAGTTTGGTCCCTACATCTCCGCCAGCGCGCGGACGTCCTACACGAGGGTCGATGTGGATTCGATATCCGCACCAGAGTATCCTCCACTGCCGCCCGTCCTCACTGCGTCTACGGTGCAGGATGTCCCTCCCCTTGCTGCTGCTCCCGCTGCTGACTCCACGACCCTCCCCGTCACGACTACGATCACCCCGACGACACCAATGCCGGATGCATCGACGAACGGCGCACAGACCCTCGCCACCGAAGCTCCCATTCCACAAACTCCGCAAGTGTCGCTGACATTCCTCCTCATTTCTGGACTCCGCAAAACCCAATCCTTTGATCCAGAAACGACGGTCGGACGGGTCAAGGAGCTCGTATGGAGCGCATGGCCTGCGCGTGATGCAGGTTCGTCGTCATTTCCGTTCCCACCGCATGGTGATCAGCTGTGTTTTTTCTGATTTCCCTTTCGATTGTGTTCGGCCCGCTCCGTTCCACCCTCTGGGGTTCTTGTCTGGTTTAGATTGGCAAGATGAACGCCCGCCTGCGCCATCCTATCTCCGAATACTGTATCTGGGCAAGATATTACAGGATGATGATACGTTACTCCGTACGTGTTTGGACTTTTTTTTTTTGCCTACCTCTCCCCGCCTCTCCGTTGTTGATCACGGGTGGTTTGGTTTCCTGGGACGCCGGAAGGTCAACAAGGTCGAAATCGACGATCATTCATGGCATGTTCTCCTCGTCCCATACGCTGATCGACGTTCTACAGGCGTTGGGTTCGCAACCTCGCTCCCCTCCGCGTCCGGCGCCTCCCCAGCGATCGTCCACCTTTCCATTCGTCCCTATGCACTCCCTTCGGATGACCCCGCGCTGAGTAAAAAGAAACGGTTGAGCGTCGCTGTCGGGAGACGACTCTCTACGCTGAGTGTCGGTGTTGGCGGTGGGGGAAGGGATGTCGACGACGGTGAGACAAGGCGAGCGGGTTGTTGTACGGGTTGTACGATTTGTTGACGATGGGACCGTCTTGGACGTATGCGCGTACATGGACCGGCGACCGTCGGGGTCGTTACTACCCCACCATCGTGGTACGCGCATCGTGCACAGGTTAGATACACGTGGATGGTTCAAGCAAGTATGCCATCATCCTCTTTATTGCTTTGCTCGTTGCGTTGGGACAGTGGAAAGTCGCTGTCGCTCGTGCGTGTTACTATGCTCTTGTTCGCGTTCTCGTCGTGGTTTGGAACTGTACTTTTTGCTTTTGGATGGGTAGTCAGTACATATACTACATGTCTCGTGTAATGGAATGTCCATAGTCGTCTCAACAATCTGTGACAGGTTTTCAAGAGCCGCTCCAATTCACTGTGGATGCTTTTTAGCATGGCATGTCCTCGACCGCTTCCATCCCAGCCGTCGCTCGGTTAGGTGAGCGGTTAATAAAAGCACCAACTCCCCTAAAATCGCGGATGCCGGCCTCGCATGATCTGGAGTGGTGTTGGCGTCGAGCTGTTCGCACGCGAACGACCGAAGCGGAGTGTGAATGTTTGAATCCTTGTCCCCATGGTATGTATATTTGTAGCATCACATTAATATTGATGACAATATGGAAGTTCTAGGTAGGACATGAGCCAGTGAATGCCCAACTCAGAACTAGGCCTTCATGCCTGGTTGTGCCACAAGAGCTCAGCTGATGCTGACACTGTGAGCTTCTCTCAGAGCTCAACATCATTCAAGTCACTGTAGATAAGATGGGCTGTGGGTATCTCTTCCTGCTGTTTCCCTTTCTTCCATCTCCCTCACCATTGTGCATCCTCCACTGGGCCCTTTTTTGGTGCAATTCAACCCTTCCAAGTGCTCAGAAGGTCAGGTCCCCCAGCTCTCACTGATCCTTTCCTCTCCTTGCTTTTTTCTTGGGTTTTCTTGCCCCAGTCATGTGACTTCAGTTTTTGACTCTGATTGATTGCCACTTGATCACATGACCTGATGTTTCATGGGCAACAACCTGCTGGACTGGTCTTTCCCACACAAACCTGCAAAATCTAGTATCTTTTGTGCTCTTCTCTGTGTCATCTCCTAGTTTGCACTTGTCCATTGTGTCTAGCACAATCTAAGCTCTCATTCATTCCTTTTGTAGTATACAGTTGAACCCCTTGTAACCCATATCATCCATAACCCATAACTCCTTGTTATACAGTGGCTCAAAAAACTGTCTGCATGTTTGCATGTTTTACATTAAATATCACTTAACACAATAACCCCTGATTCTAACCCTAGGCAGTGGGTGTATGAAATACAGTACCTTCTCTTGGCCTTCTATTGGCCCAGAAATGAGGTAATATGGATAAGGTTTGATGGAATGTCAGCTATTCTGAAATGACAGGTCATGCAGACAGTTTTTTGACTTTACAAAAATCAAACTATCTAGTATTTGGTATGAGCTCCCTTGGCCTTGATAACTGCTTCAACTCTTCTAGGCATGCTTCCTATCCATTTGTGACACTGTTCCAGAGAAATCTTCCCCACTCTACCACTACCCTTTCCCATAATTGATGAACTCCTATAGGAGTACTATTATAAGCTGAGAGACATCTTTTGAGGTGATTCCAAGTGTGTTCAATGGGGTTGAGGTCTGGAGATTGTGCAGGCCAATCCAGAAGCTTGATTTCTTGCTCCCCAAACCAATTCTGGGCTCTTTTGGAGGTATGTTTGGAATCATTATTCTGCTGAAAAATGATATCATGTTGAGAAATTCCAGATTTCTCCATGTGTTATAGCAATTCTTCCTCTAGAATTTCCATACTGTTCACCATCCATCCTCCCCTCAACCTCACTTAAAGCCCCCACTCCATTGAACCATATACCATTAGGAAATTTGTTACAGTAGTGGTATACTTTTTCCATCCATTACCACTTGGACTACTTCACTCGCCTAGCCTTTCGCTAGTGCCCTTTGAGCGGTACGAACTGCTTTAGCTTAGTCACCACTTCCCGTGCATGGACGCGCTTTCTTTTGTACTCCAGAACTCTCTGGAATATTCCTTCCCCATTTGTAGTTTCCTTCTCACGACTCGATTAGGAACCTGGTCTGTGCACAGATCCTCAGTAGTATAAAGACCCGGTCTTTACACCCTGTACAGTATCTAGTTCTACGCAGTCACCTGCTAGCAATTAGCTTCACTCCAGACTCTTAGTGTGCGCACTAAGACATAGTCTGAGACCCAGCTCAGAAACGCTTCACGAGTCTCGAGGCCACTCCAGAGTGCCTCCTCGCTGTTCTAGTTGTTAGCGCCCAGCGTAACAAAATTTGCTCCAAACTTGACTGTATCTTTAACCTCTCTGGCAGTTAGGCCCTTTCTCTTCTTTTTCTACACATACACTCCTGTTCATCTGATCCAATTCTATTTATTTTGGTCTCATCTGACCAAATAATCCTCTTCCAGTCCTTATTGATACTTGAGAGCAAAGACAAATCATCTTTTTCTAGGGCTGATTGGAAGAAGACATTTCTTCTTCTTCATCACAGCCTTTAAATGCACCCTCCTTGAGGTCTTTTCTCACTGTATGTGAGGGTATGGGAGGTTCAATGATGGAACTAATGAAATTTGTAGCCTGGACTGCATTTTTGGCCTTGCCAGTAATGATTTGCTGGACAATAGCACATTTGTTGGTAGGAGTAAGCTTAGAAGGATGGCCAGCATGAAGCTTCTCCTTGTCAGGTTGGATCTCTTGGAGTACCCTAGCCACAGTAGACTTCCCTAGGCCAGTCTGGGAGGCAATCTTCCTAGTTGAAAGGCCAAGAGAGGAGAGAGAGATAATATTTTGTCTTAGAGAGGTTGAAATGGATTTCATGGTGATGGTGAGAAAATAAACATAGGAGGATGGGGTTTATATATGTTGGCTGACACTCAGTTATATAAAGGTGACATAATAGGACCCTTTATGGATGTATGTAATGATATTACAGCATCTAGGGTCTAATATATGTGATCAAAACCTAAAGTCAAACAACTGTCTGCATGACCTGTTATTTTAAAATAGCTGACATTCCATCAAACCTTATCCATATTACCTGATTCCTGGGCCAATAGAAGGCCAAGAGTGGGTACCTTATTTCATACACCCACCACCTAGGGTTAGGATCAGGGGTTATTGCATTGAGTGATATTTAATGTAAAACATGCAAACATGCGGACAGTTTTTTGAGCCACTGTACATGACTTTTTGGGTTTCCTAAAGTGATTTGCAGCAAATCCATACCCATAACCCATAACCCATAATCCATAGCCATTTGGATGATGATAACCCACAGGTTACAGTCAGATATTACTGGTACTTATCTAAATTAGGAGGGCAAGTTATATGTATAAGCAATACAATCACCACATTCCCAACTGGCAACTGCAACACAACCACCTGTTTTATCAACATGGATACCATGTCCTGGGTCACTTTTACAGGACATCTGATAACTATTGTTGTTATAATCATAACATTTTATTCGTACACTGCGTACACTTTCAATTCGGACTTAGTCGATTTCACTTTCAAAGGTCACGTGACATAGCGCACGTGATCATGGGAACTTACATGTGATCTCTTGCTGACTAAGCATATGATGTCATGGCCTAGACCAAGCCTAGACTCTATGATGTCACGACACATGTATTTAATCTCTGTTTACTTCTCTTCTTTTTGATCCCCGCGCCTCGTGTGGTTAATCACCGTTGCGCTTCTCTTCTTTAGTCTATCCATGTATAGTAATTCCTCACACGCACAGCATGGTCTGTGCGATGCCATTGTACAATATAAAAGGGCTCGTGGTTGCGGCTAGGATTCCCTAGCTTTAACCACTTGTCTTATTCGCTGGCAACAGTTGAGAGATTAAGATTTGAGCTATCCTCATTACACCTCGCCAGTACCTGTGTAGTACTGCAACAGTAGTGGAACTTCGTGTGACTTGATAACATCGTTGTCTCGTAACAATTGTCACATGATCTTGCAGAATATCCTGTCTGTGTTGTAGAGAACACACATCCTCTATGCCACAGCAGCAGGATAGGCCAACAACTTCATAAGGTGCAGCAACCTGGCTTTTCCATGGGCTCCATATTGAGGAATCACAAGTTATAATGATCAAAGATAGCCATACATATGGGCTGCATGCAACAGAGATCCAGTGATTAGCCATTGCCCATTGGTCTGATCAATTATCTGCTGAGATATCCCAATTTATCTCTGATGCAGCCCTCTACCTTGGAGATGGCATTCGAAATGACTGCAACTCAGATACAGATGAACCTCCGAGCGACCTGGATGATCCTGAGGATAAAATCCCCAATCCAACCCTCTGTCTATCACTGAGGCACTCAACCCCTCCCCTTCCATCCATGTTGGGACCAGATGTATTGCAGGAATTTGGACTCCAAAATTGGCTGACCAGGAGTTGCAGCTGTGGGTAGGTCAGGTGAATGATGTCCTCCATTCTATTCAAATGGCCCTGGTGGACAAAGTTATTCTTTTTTGGACAGAGGTCTGCTGTTATGGTAGTGGTATACTTTTTCCATTCTCTACCACTTAGACTACTTCATTCGCCTAGCCTTTTGCTAGTGCCTTTTGAATGGTACGAGCCATTCTAGTTTAGTCATCACTTCCCGCACATGGACGCACTTTCTTTCATACTCAAGAAGCTTCTAGAGTATTCCTTCCTCATTTGTACTTTCGCTCTCGTGACCCAATTGGGAGCATGGTCTGTGCACAGGCCCCAGTAGTATAAGAACCCAGTCATTACTCGCATGTACTCTATCTAGTTCTATGCAGTTCACTGCTAGCAATTAGTTTCCACTCCAGACTCTTAGTGTGCGCACTAAGGCATAGTCTGAGACCTAGTCAGAAACGCTTCACGAGTCCTGCGGCTACTCCAGAGTGCCGCCTCTGAGTTCTAGTTGTTAGCACCCAGCGTAACATCTGCCATGCCAAAAGCCAGGTCACCAACACCAGAGCTTGGGGAAAGGTCAATGCAGTTGATGCTGCCCTCGCACACCATGCCACTATTTACAGAAAATGCTGCAAGGCCATGATTTCCCTGGGGGTGAATGACAAAACCCTTCAAAGGTATCAGGACCTAAATGAGGCGGGGAGGCAAAAGAGGAGTTGGAGCGGTTGAACCGGAGAAGAGCGGCCAGGGAAGTAGAGCAGAGACTACGGGAGGAGGAAGAGATGAAGATGAAAAGGCTAGCTGAATCCGCTCAGATGTCTGACTGGATAGCCAAGGACGGCGAATTTCAACTCCAACAAGAACGTGCTCGTGCAGCAATTCGCATAAAAGAGAAGAGAGCAAAGGCTGTTGATTTTCTGGCACTCAATCTTCGCTATGTGCACCCTGTGAAAGATGAAGAGGAGGTCGACGCAGGCCTCGAAATCGACCTCGACGAACCCTACAATATCTTTGACGTATGTTTTTCTTTCTTAAATGTGGACTGTTATTAGCCGGGCTGATTTGAACCACAGAATTTGTCACCGGACCAAGTGGAAGAACTACACGACGACATCGAACGTTACATTTCACTTGAAGATTCTGACATCAACATCGACTTTTGGACTGTGCGATAAGATTTGCTTTGCTCTTCGTTGCTTTGACTAACTTTTCATTCCAGAACATGATGGTCGTCTGCAAGGATCGTCTAGACAAAATCAAAACTAGTCAACGTATGGGTGAAGCCGGTGCCGCTGTGGAGGCGGACATAACCATGCTTCTTTCTGGAAAGAGTTATGAACACCTTGCTGCCCTTCAGAAGCAGATCCAAGCCAAGCTCGCCAGCGGGGAACCCGTTGACACAGATTACTGGGAGGGTTTATTAAAGAAGTTACTCGTCTGCAAAGCCAAGGTACTTTCGGGTCCTGATAGCGTTGGATTTGTCATTTACATAGCTTTCAGGCTAAGCTCAAGAGTTTGCATGAAGTTGTGGTTCGCAATCGATTGGAACAACTCCGGAAACACCAACGAGATGAAGCCTTGCAAGCACAGGAAGAGCTATTGGCAGGTGTTGCTCAGTCAGCCGTGCAAGGCATAGCAGATGCCCGTGTTATTGTGTCCGCCAGTGCCCAAGGCGAACCCGACGTTTCAACAGAACGCATCCAGCCTTACGATCGTTCCATGAGCCCATCTCTCATTGATATTACCAAGCTCCGACCTGACGAATGCGAATTTACTATTGTGACCGAAAAGGATGAGACGCGAGGACTGGTGCGTTATCTATAAGATAATCATCTTCAGCTTTCCTGATTCTTTCGTCAAGTTGGAGCAACGCTGCGCAGTAGCTGCGTCTCGCTACGTGCCAAAAGCGACGCAGGCAGTCCCGCAGGTGGAAGTGCCTGAAGTCGCAAGCGGTGCCGATCTTGCCTCTGAGGCTTTGTACAGGGCAGAAGCAGAGAGAGAACTCGACGAAGAAGAGGAATTGTTCAATCTCGAGGAGGATATCATTCAACCCACATCTTACAATTGGGAAGATAAATACCGTCCACGGAAGCCGCGATACTTCAACCGCGTGCACACTGGATATGAGTGGAACAAGTATAATCAGACACATTACGAGTACATGTTTTTTATCTGTGGCATGACTGTCATGCTGATTTTTCGTCTCATAGTGTGGATAACCCTCCGCCGAAAGTTGTACAAGGTTACAAGGCATGCACCTCTTCCCGTGATGTTAGTCAAGTTTTATCTGATGTACTCTCTTCTAGTTCAACATCTTCTACCCGGACCTGATCGACAAATCGAAGGCGCCTACGTACAAAATCGTGAAGGAACCAGGCAACGAGGACACAGTGCTGCTGTATTTCAGTGCGGGACCTCCCTACGAGGATATTGCATTTAGGATTGTCAATCGAGAATGGGAGTTTTCTCATAAACGGTGAGAGACACGAAACATACCAGTAAGTTTGCATGCTATAATGCTGATTCTCTATTAGTGGTTTTCGAAGTAGCTTTGACAGAGGATGCCTATCTCTCTGGTTCAATTTCCGCCGTAATGTGAGTTTTCTCGCCTTTTCAGCATGCTGCAGTGTCCAACATTTCCCAGTTCTATCGCAAGTAAATTGTTATCGATCGTTGTAATTGGCACGGGATATGTACCATTCCTAAGCATCATAATGTAATGTCGCGTTTTTTATTGTGCTTTTGCAGTGCTCACAATGTCGAATGAAACACCGACCACACGGGACCAAGTGCCCACGAAACATTAGCAGAGATATAGGACGACTTGCCTTTTTAGATACCCAAAGGGTGACCAAAGCAAATGCGATGATCAACGCGCATTTCTCCCTGCTTTGTTCGTCTTATCAATGGTCACCACACTTCCCTTTTCCGCACGTTGTCCACTG
>JBBPSI010000112.1:0-84491 GCA_038093515.1 Butyriboletus loyo
GTAAACAACCGCCCCGCCGATAATAGGTACAAGCCAGAGTGTCCGCCATGTCCAAGGACGAGTATGCAGCCTGATGTATGGTGGAGGTGAGACGATGCGAGGACGCTGGCTCTTGTTAGCGGTAGTGAAAGTACGACGGGCCGCAGTGTTGGTCCCTTTAGGTGTTGAGAGCGCGTGAAATGATCTATAGGGTGAAGAGAGCGAAATGTGCCATCGAAGGAACATGACTGTACAAGCTGCAGAGCTGCCAAACGACCTCGCAGAAGCAGCTACACGTTGGCCAGGACGTCGGACTGCGAGACTGCAAACACCCGAAAGGCTGCGCTAAGCGGCCTCGTGAGCCCAGCAAGTGCAGCTTTTATTTTGCAATCGGCAACGAGAGTCCCAACGCTGAGCGGCCCAGTTTAACTCCACTCGCTCGACTTACCAGTGCTGTCACGTGGCCACTCTGTTTGCCCTTCACCAAGTCACCCGCTTGGGAGGTCGATGCAAGATTTAACTCGTTCACTTTGCTCGCCCACATTCAACGCGCGAGCATCCGCCAAAGTACTACTATCGTGATCTCTGCAACAGAAATCGTAGTTTTGTTGAGCCTTGGTATGTTGTATCTTTACCGACAGAATTGATAAAGGTAGAGCGTCTGGTGTTTTTCTATCAGCAAACGTGTCTTTTTGTGCTACAGGGCTTAGCGAGATCTACAAGGTGAGTGTGACGCAGGTCTCCCCGTGCAGTTTACACCGAACAGACCATATCTGGATAGACTACTAAAATTCAAGAATACGCGACGATTTTGATTGTATGTTCCCATCAATATGATTTCATCTACCACTCACTCTCTGTAGCGATGGTGAAGACCCAGACACCACGGAAACAGAAGCGGAGGTCGCTCGCTAGCAAGGAACATTTTGCGCGTTTAATTCGTGAAGCCGTGCTCACCGATCCAGGTATCTCGTCATCGAGCTCTCAAGGGGAGCCTAGCTCTAGCTCAGACTCAAAGAAAAAGACGGTCTCTACCGCGGCTACACTCAACTACGCCAACGTCCTGGTAATCGAACGCTTTCAGGCTGCTGTGGAGAGCCGCGCCTCTACATGCCAGAGACTCGAGCAGCTTATCCGCACCTCTCCTGCATACACTTCAGCTGTAAAAATGCAGCTCATCAGTTGCTTGAGGGACGATTTCATTCGAGGCGACAAGACACGTCGTATCATCGAGGACCTGAGACGTTCTGATTTCATCAGTACACTACCTTCGGATGGGGACATAGAGTACATGCGAAAGGACATTGCAGAGAGTACTCAAATACTTCTGGAAGGAAGCAAAGAACTCCAGGCTATCGGAGACCGCATAGCTGCCCATTTTTCACAGTAATGGGTATGGATCTTTCCCTGACTTGCTCGTCCTCATGCATGACCACAGTATAATTCTAGCTAAACTTGTTTTTTTACGCAATATCTCCCGTGCATAGCATTGCGTTATCATGTCAAATGAAGAAACTAGGGTGTATTATTTTGTTTCGCGGGGCGCTTGGCTCGGCATCGGGGGCCCACCCACACAGCGAACCAAATCATCGGTGAGGTCGCAATGCTAATTCCCGCGAGCAGGATGTAAGTCCATCCCGTCCCAAGAGCTTCAAGTATAAGGTCGATGACCGACACCATAGTCGCACCCAATGAGCACCTCACTAGGTTGTTCTGTTAGTGTATTCAATTATTAGTAGGATTCCCTAATTACAAGCAGGACAGAGACTTACGCATGCGGTCACAGAAGAACCGTGCGCCGGCAACAAGTCAACCAAGAGAGTTTGTATAGTGTTCATCAACGCTATTCCTGTAATGGCCACTAGGGAAATAATTGATTATGTGGCTGCTCAGCGTTCAAGCATGTCTGGAGATTTCTGGAAAAAAACTCACATACTATCTGCAGCACCAACGGTGCCGCTATGTTGACCTCTTTCTCGAGACACCAACCGTAACCGGCACAGCACACGGTGTATACAATCAAGTGGAACGGTGTCATTCGCATTCTTGCTTGTTCAATCGGGAAGGTTTCGTCCCTTACGACCTGTTCCGCGGGGGTTCCTGGGTCTGTCGACACTTCTCGTGCGATCTTTTCCTTCAATTTCTTGTAATCTCTATCCAGGAGTTTCCCTGTGACCAAACTACCGATGAGTGTTCCTCCACCAATGGCTAAAAAGCACAATCCAATGTCGGTCTCATTCAAGAACGGATACGTCGATTGGAATAGTGTGGAGATGGTGGTAGTCACAGCGTAAAAGATCGAGTATATAATCCCGTTGAAAATCAAGAGATTTATCACATCAAGATACGTCAGGATCCGAAGCGGGTTGTAAAAGGGTGGGGGAGGGGGCATTTCTGCCATCGCGTTCCGTCGTCCGGCCCCGACAGTAGTAACGAGGGGTCGATAAATTTTCGACGGGATTATGCTGCCATCGCCGACGAGTCGTCGCAGTGTTTCCGGGAGGAAACTATCGATTGCGTTAAATTTCTAGAAGGCGCAGATGACAACGATGAACCTACGTCATCATAATAAAGAAGCCTCCTGCGGAGAGAATGCAAAGCAGCCAAAATATCCACCTGTATCGAGCGAAAAAATAGTGAGGAAGTCAAGTTTCTCTACGAGTAATAGACTCACCGCCAGCCTACAGTTTGAGCTAGGGCACCTCCGACGACGGGCCCGAATGTGGGACCAAACTAGTTCCTACCAGTTAGTCCCCACTTGGACTCTTACGGAATGACATACGAGTGGGCCGAGACTGAATAACCCAAAGAAACCTCCACGCTCAGCAGGAGTCGCGATGTCCCCGATGACTCCAGCACCTATCTTGGGTTAACATCATCATGGCTCCGCAAAGCCTATATCGCATATTGAACACACCAAGCGCAACCGTGCTTGCAGATCCGGTAGCTTGAACACAACGGAGTAACATTAACAACCAGTAGTCCGAAGTTGGAACCAAGGCAAGGCCAACGCATGCTGCACTCAGCACCAGCAAACATGCAAGAAAGATTGGGCGTCGTCCCAGGCGATCTGCTAACAAACCCCAGAACATAGGAGCTGGATGTGGCGGATCTGTTAGACTAGCAAGTACCACAGTCAAAGAGGGCGATGTAGCTTACAAATACCCTGCAGGACCATGTACACTGTAACGGTCAAGTTAATGAGCTCAGTGGACTTGTTAAAGGCAGCAGCTATAGTGGGGATTGCTGGGAGGTATATATTGGCTGTCAGCGGACTAGAGAAACATTGCACCGTCTGAGGGGAATATTCCACTTTGCAGAACCACTGCGATAGTCTTACCTGAATAACGCTGCCACGGATGCCATGGACACGATGAACCATTTTTCAGACAGCGTGTATATGCTATATGGCTTTTCCGCTTGCTGTTCGATGCCAGCGTCGGGCTCCTTGGAAGGGATGGACTCCCTGTCATCCTTGTCTATCACTAGTTCTGAGTCAAGCTCGGGACGAGAGAGACAAGGCTTTTGGCGTTCAACTCGTTCAACTGCCATATGAGGAAAATTATGCTTTGTTGCACGGGTGTATCAGTTCGAGGAACGGGACGAGAACTGAGCCATGTCGTTCCAGCCAAGTCCTTTTTATACCTGGCGCAAGTATTCGTCACTCACGCGGCACATGACAGGGTTCCGTCAATACGGCACGCCTGGGAGTGAGCAACAGGTGCCGTGTTTACGACAAAATTATCATGTCATTCACGAACTTGAAGAAGGGCCGATGGACATAACAGGGCTGATCCCGAGCCTACATATACAAAAACTGATAGCTCCCCAGTCATGGCGGGATCCTACTGTATCCCTCGCTCCGAGATTACAGTTACACTCGCCGGCGGAGATAAGTCGGCAAAACCACATGCACGGAAGTTAATGGCAAACCCGTCTCTCGGGCGACTAGATCCGAAAAGGTTGGTTTGCTAGATTTGGTCACGACATTATCCTTCTTCAGTTGAAGGATCTGCTCAGAGGTAAGCGGTGACGACCAAAGTAAAGGGTCGGTGTGATACCTGATCACGGGTTACGGTGAATATGTTGTCGGGTAGACGTTCAAAGATTGCACCCTGTAACGTTCCTATGCTAGATGGGATAGATACGATGGGGCGCCACCGACGTGTGTGACGCAGCACCAAGTCAACGATCTCCTTGTAGGTGAACACTGTAGGTCATAGTCAATCGAGATGTAATGTAAGAGGTATTCTGACTAACTGTCCGGTCCCCCTGCCTCGATGATCTGTCCAGCAACCCGTCCCCTCGTCTCCGAGAGCTCGACTATGGCTTGAACTGCGTGGGCCAAGTCACCGACGAACACAGGTTGAAAGCGAGTAGTCCCTCCATCAAACACAGGCATGAATGGAAGGACATTTGCCAAACTGGCGAGTCTCTGTGATTCCGAGATGAACACCGTAGTCCTATGATCTAGCAAGCTGGCGTAGCTTACCGTGAAGAAGCTGTCTCCCGGACCAAACACTATGCTGGGGCGAAAGATGGTTGCATCCGGACAGTGAGAGAAAATGGCCCTCTCCCCAAGTGCTTTAGTCCTCCAATAGGGAACGACGCTATCGACGTCCGCACCTATGGCGCTGAAGTGGATGAGTTTTGCGCCTACACCAGATGCGGTTTTCGCGACATTTTCCGCACCCATCCACTGCGTAGATTCAAATTGTCCTGGAGTCCCTCTCAATAGACCCACGAGAGATACTACGACGTCAGCGTCCTTGAAGGCGGTATCCAGCGACTGAGGGTCCGTGACATTCGCGGGGTGCGGTGGAAGAAGGCGACTGTGATCTAAGTCTTGTGTGGTCTTCAATGCCTCTTGAACTTGCTCCGGAGAACGAGAGGAGATCTGAACACAGGAAAGTCGTCGTGATAGGTTGCCCCCCTCTGTGGTTAACAAGGCTTTGGCGATGTTGAAACCTAGCAAAACCCCAACGCGGGGATGAGTGTCCAATAGAGAGCGGTAAATAACCGAGGGGACGGACCCAGGAAGCCAGCCCCGCAGATCACTATCTTCTGGGACATCCCTTTCTCTACAGTATAATGTACGTGAAAATCTACAAGTCTTGTACCACGGCGTCCGACCCGGAAACCAAAGGATGTCTGCTCTCTTCTGGCAAGTGAGCGGGGAACTTGAATAAATTCATGACATAATTTCGGCCATCTAAAGCTCGCGCGGGGTCCATTCAAGAACATACCTGGTCTAATTGTCAGACGAATTTGGACCCACAAAATTCATCCACCCTCGTCCACGCCCCGGTTTAAGCAATGTCAATGTCAGCTCCAAAGGGAAGATCTGGAACCAAGCCGGATGCTACCTGTTGCGCCGCCGCATTGGGGTCGGCGCGGTGTCATGGTCGACCAAGTCGGCGTCTCAGTGCCTAACGAAGGAGCTCCCCCAATAGCAAACGGATGTGTTCTAGTTGCGGGGAGCGAACACGACCACTTTATAGTATCGATTATCGTCGCGTTGTTGTTCTGAGTGGAAGAGATAGACATCGACTCTATTGACTCACAAAACCGAGACCAGTGAATTTCAGAATGTCTGGATTTTAGACAGGCTAAACAATAGGATGTGTGGCGGTGTGAATTAGCATCCTCTTGCTCCCTCCATCCTGAAGACGATGTGATCGAGCACCAAAATGACCACAGTCGAGCTCCAAGTCAGCTACCTGTATATATCATAAAATGGAACGCACTTTCCAGCGTGCAGGAGTTCAGTGAGTACCGTGAGTTGTTCTCGAGTCGTTCTTGAATTTTGTTCTCACTTCGCCCGTTGGTTTACTGCCAGTCTGAAAGACGAGGTGTATAACACAGAAGGCCCTTCCCTGATAGGAGAAGAGCGGCACTATATCCATGATCCTGATTATGACCTTGATGATGCTCTTCCATCGACTAGGCAGGATTGTTACAGAGCACAGTTTTGTCGAGCCAAGCGACATGAGCGGTACGCTCTTTGTACTCCCTTTCAGAGATGATATCTACGACCTATTTTTCCGGCAGGTGTAAGGGCTTCTCGACGTACGATATGTGTCGCTGTTCTGAGCTCTTCATTGTGGAAGATATCACGTGACCGGCAAAACCCCTCAACCCGGTCAATGTTAGAAATCAGTATGTAACATGACGGGTTCCTGGAGGACGCAATGCAAATTCAGATCTGTTGCCAGCTATACGAACTGTTTAAAAACGGCCAGACAAGGCAATACCTGAACACGAGTCGGCGCTTGAGCATGCTGCACTCAGAAAAAAGTCTCCGGGAATATTTGTTGCTTGTTTCGTCGCATGGGTGGACACCCGAAAATGAAATCTGAGGTGACAGAAATTTCTCTTCATACCATGAATCTTCATTTCCGTCTTGGGTGGCCGCAGAAGGAATTTCACGATGGTGAATAGAACCAACCAGCTGCCAGGGGGCGAATCAAATGTAAGCAACAATGTCTGGTGACGGGGTCCAGGAACTGAGCACCCTGAACTTAACTTACACCATCGACAGACAAGTAGTCTCCCAACCAAAACCAGACGGCGGAGATCCCACCAGCTGGCCTCCGACACAACGCGGCCTTTTTAATCGACAAGATATGCTTTGCATGCCTCTAAAACGTGCACAGAGACTCAAAACCGATTCCGCTGGCTGTTCGACCCACCCACCCACTCCTCTCAATCCTTTTGTCCTCACGTCCCCCCTCTCGCGCCCGCACTAAATGTCCATTCCTTACGACCAGTTATGTTCATCCGGCAATACCGTTCCAACGTCACCGTATATGAGGCTTCCGAGCCATAAGTCTCTACGTCGCCGAAGGTACCATCCTTATAGCACAACCCGTGCCCGGTCGTTGTCTGGTTCCACGGACGTGATGGTGCGGAATCCTAGCTAGTAGTACAGTGAAGAGATCTTATTTTATAGCTAAAGGAACCTGCCGAGGACGCTAACTTGGGGGCTGGCATGCTACTAGCTCGCGTTAATCCGAGTCCTGTCTCATTCTCTCCGGTCAGAACGCAACACATGGCTTATCCTCCTTGTCCAACTGACTGCGGAGCATAGCCAATGATCCTCGAGGATGATTGCTTGGCTGGCTTGCGCACAGTAGTTTCTCAAATGATTGGCCGAGACAGCGCGCAAATACGCCTTGGATCCGATCATTTGGTTATTGTAAAGTCTATCTTTATCTATATCGTCACGTTGGCTCAGCATCACACGTCCAGGACTTTGCCATTATCGTACGCAGTCGTCTTCGGAAGAGTGGCGCAGGGGCCCGCAACGAGGTTACGATGATGCTCCCTCCCACCACTGTTGGGCCGTCCATGTAGTATCTTCATTCTGCCGCTGCGTAGATCCTGGACTTCGTTTTTATCCCCATATGTGCATACTTCCGTCATAATTGAATTTCTTGCGATCGATGCGGTACCATTTATGAACACTCGAGACAGGCGACTTGTTTGAAATCAGTCTTGTTCAATGTTTGGAAATTTGGCTGAAAACTGGGGTGCTTGGATTCACAATTCACTCTCTCCCCTACCTCGACCTCGACCTGGCACCGATGGCCTCTCGGTCTGCTAAATAACCCCACGTTTGTTTTGCTTCCGAACTGACGGTGCCGCCGGGGGACCGACAGAGGAAGGTAGGCGGCAATGTCGTTAAAGTCCCCAACACCGGCTCATAAGCTAACACCCGCTTGCCAGTGTCATTCCTTTTACCCAAAAGTTGCTCAGGAGAAGGGTCGCTCCGAACGCCGGTCTTCGTTCGATCTGTTTTGGTAATGGGACAGACTCTCCTCCGTCTCACGTGGCCGTGGCGAGCGCTAACACTACCAACCAAAACGTTTCGTAGCTGAGACATGTCATTAGCCACGTTGTACCCAATGAATCTCATCGATAATATGGTGTGGAAATCCTCGGACTGCGCCCAAGATAAGAGACCGTGCCACAGCACTTGCACCTGAGGAAGTTGTTTTTCACAATTTTTGGATTTGACGGTCTCTCGCGGACAATATGCAAACGACCCTGTCGGGAAACACTCACGTTCCTACAGAAGTACCTCTCGAGACTGTGAATTTGCCACCGTTGGATATATTGACAGGAAGCTGATGGTTTAGTGACCAGGAGGACTTGTAGCTCTCTGCGGGTACGAAGTCCGGGGTCTGAGGATATCAACTGCGATTGAGATGCCAATGTAATAATCGTACACACAAGAAAGTAGGTGAAAAACAATACCGCAACAGTTTCAGTCCGCATCAGCGACGAGGCCACCACGCCCCCTTTTGATCCGATCTTCTAGACCTCCCTGACCACCGAACACTCTCTTCTGCTCCTGGCTCAAAAAACTTCCCATGCCCTTTGACTTTGACCTTGATTCGTTTTCGGCTTCCAACTCTGCTTTCTCCTTTGCTAAAAGCTCCAGCAAACGTTTGTGCCTATCACCTTCCACAGTGGATGCATTCGATTGCATAGCAGCTAATCGCGCCTGACGGTCCTCAGCATTGTCGGAAGGCTTCGAGGATGAGTCGGCCGGATGGGAACGAGATTGTGGTGGAGGGTGTGAGATCCGGGAACGCTTCGCGCCGTCATTTACAGGGGTAGGACTTCGTTGGCGCTTCCTCGAGTCATCGGCATATCGACTCCCATGCTCCTCACTTCTCGAATAATTCCGCCTATTGCCATCGGATTCATCGGAACGAGGCCACATACGAACGCGGTTGTCTCGGCGATTATGATAAGAATCTGGACTGCGGCTCCGACTTCTTCGTGAGCTGTATTCGCTCCTGCGGCCGTCGCGATGAGGCGACCGAGGACGACGAGCATAGGGACTGGGTGAACGCCTTCCGCAATCACGATCGTATGAACGAGAGCGGCGCCTCCGATGGTCGGTCATTGGACTGGGACTCCGTGAGGGTGTCCGTCCCCTTGACAGATGTTCGATGTCCTTTGATTTTTCCTTGCCCTTCTTTTCTTTCTTATTTCGTTTCTTCTGCTTCTCTTGACTCTTCTTCGGCTTGATTCCATTTCGTTCTTGCAGTTCACGAAGGCGAAGGGGATTAGATATCAATGCCTGGTAGGCAGCCTGTTCTTGTTGCTTCATCGCAAGTAACGGATCCTCGCGAATTTTCGCAGCGACGTCTCGGAGAGTGTTGGCATTCTGGATGGCGATGAAATTCTTGTGCGAAGCTCCCAACTGGACAACACGTCAGGATGGAAAAAAAGAGCAAAAAAGGGGGCGTACCTTTGCGTTGTCATCCGCGGTCAAGATTTTGTCCACTCGCTTCTTTCCAAGGAGGTAGTCCTCCAAGTCGTTGGAATTCTGGTTGGCACCTGTCGCTGGAGTGGAATACATCCATTCTAGTTTCTCTGTTCTTTTCTTTCCTGTTTGCTCCTCTTGGAGGCGTTGAAGCTCCTGCAGCTGGCGCTCCTCCTCCTTCTCCTTGCGCAGCTGATCAAGCTTCTTCTTCTCCTCGAGCTGGAAGGGACGAGCGTTGGTTGGATGATGAGCAATAGAGGGAAAAGACACTTGCAGCTTTCTTTTCCTCCAGCCAGACCCGCTCCTGATTCTTCAGGAGGAGCGGGTGCCAGGATTTCTTCATGTTCAAGTCTCCGCCACCCATCTTGGCTGAATTCTACGTGGATGGTGAAAATGAACTAGTGTTGTGGTGATGGACGAGGACAGGCCGCGATGTAGAGCATTACGTGATGTGTCATGTGTATTGTTTCGGACTCCGATACCCTCAACGTGGGCCATGAGTGTTTGTGCTTGTTTGTCTCGACCACTGGCGGGCCGCGCTCAGCATGACAGCGGCCACGCACTTCGTACTCGGCCATGCCTGAGACACCCGATACCTACTACGATGATGCAGAGGGTACGCTGCCTTCGAATCCGACGTTCGTGTCCATTGTGCAGGATCCCGAACCACGTTGACATATGCCCCACGACCACAGACCCCCGCGTTCGATATACGCACTCACCCGCAAAGAAATAACACGTGGAGTCGCCAATCGCTTTGTACATTCACGGACATACATCGTTCTCTATCTGGTGATGGCCGCACTCTCAGTCACCACCGTCGCACTCAGTTTGTCAGACGGCTGTCCGGGACTTCCGTTCTACATTCTCGAAATTATCGTCAACGCCTCAATGATTCTTGAAGTTGGCGTTCGTTTCGTTGCCTTTGGAAGGGTAAGCGAATGTTGGATAATCGACAACGAGAAACCTAATTTTGAGCTTAGCAATTCTGGAGATCGCCCTACAATATATTAGATCTCATCCTTACCTTGTTTTGCGCAGTCACCCTTCTAGTACTGGCATTCGCGGGCTGCGGTGCCGCGAGCAAGGAGGAAGAGCTGCTCGACACCTTGCTGCTAATAGCCCGTAACGTGTTGCAGTTTGGCCGCTTGGCTGCGGTGATGAGACAGTGCGTCTAAATTTTTCGACGTGTTTCCAAGGATTAACAGGCTCGCAGGTCTGGGCAATCGATATTTTCGCGACCGAAGCCTATCGACATATCTACGATTCGTCGTGCAGGGTATCGTAATCTTGACCTCGATCTGGAAGATGAAGACGCAGACGAAGACGCAGAACTCGGTCGACCGCTTGTCGGTGAGCCAGTTTTATTTGACGCACAAGAGGATGCGCAGCCGAGGACGTTGTCGGATATGCCGCGTGCTGCTCAAGCGGTTCGTGAGCGCGATGAGGAGGATATTTGGGCGGAATTGGGATGAACGGGTTATGGAGACAGGTACTCTCATCGCAACTCTTCGGCACAGTCATTCAGTTCACACGTCTAACAGGTTCGTTTACGTCGTCCTCTGGCAGCACAGGCTTGAGGCATCCGTCCTCTTAGTCACCAAAAAGCATTCTTTACAAGCACACCATCCAGTATTCGAGTACCTATTCTCGTTGATACAGTATGCCCGATGCGACTTCGGCACATCAAGTGAACAAGTTTGCTCGGCTTGGTCTTTTAGCTGGCTCCTCTGGGCGGCATATCCACTGCATATACTGTCATATCTATACGCATACATGAGAACAGAATGTGACCCTGTTGAGTGTTAAACGTTAATGTATCGGATAGTCCTACGCAACGGGATAATATTACATGTAGATTATCGATGGAGAGTCGGAGCGGGAACAAATGACCGACAGACACCCGTCAGTCCGTCTCTTCCGTGTGGTACCCAGCGCGCCGCATCCCACCCAGACGATGTCTCGCAGCACCCAGCTCCTTTTCAAGCTTCAAGATCTCGACCTGCTGCTCCATCTCACGCCGCTTGAACTCCAAAACGGCCATGTTCTTGTAGTCTACCTCTTCTTCCTGTACTTGTTTCGCGGAGACCGCCTTGACTTGCCTGACAAGTGCTCTACAAGCTTCAGTGACAGCCTTGGCGGCAAGCTCAAGTCGCTCTTGTGTCTTGGACATGAGGTTCGCCTTGACACGAGACGCAGCGACGAGCTGGGCTGTCGCCGCGGCGACCTCGTTGGAAGCAACGATGAGTTGCTCAAGCGAGTGTGTACCCGAGAGCACACCATCAGCACTTTCGATGAGCAAATTCGTAGCAAACGCGACCGATTTCGCAGCAGAGATGAGACCCTCCGTCCACCTGTTGTTACGCTTGTAGAATTGCTGCACGGAGCTCGACCCTTTGCCCTGTGCGACAATCTCTTGCTGAGACTCCGTTGCGGCCCGGATGAGGCGGGCAATGGCGCTCGTGATTGCCATTGCTGCTGAAAGAATTGAATCGTGGACTTGGAGATCCACAGCGCTAAACCGCAACGAGTCGCGTGGGCGAGACATGAGTTCTTGCAACCTCCGGGTGGCTGCCTCAATAGCCTGGGCTGCACTGAGCATCTCTTGTTCAACGATGTCCCCAATATCCCCGTTTGCCTTCGCGAGAGCTCCGCCTTTCAAGCCCTTTGGAACCAATTTGTCAACGAT
Source organism: Butyriboletus loyo (assembly GCA_038093515.1). NCBI lineage: Eukaryota > Fungi > Basidiomycota > Agaricomycetes > Boletales > Boletaceae > Butyriboletus > Butyriboletus loyo. The sequence continues at coordinate 11,949 of JBBPSI010000112.1, forward strand.
CTCTGACAAGTGGGTGAGAGCCATTCTGGCTTCACTGTTGTTGCGCATGGCAACTTCCTTTCGCTGGGCGGGCTGGATTAAGTCAAGCTTGTACGACTGCAGGTTGAGGAAGAATCGCAGTCCAACATCGCCAGCTGTCTTGGCGACGGCAATGATCTTGTCAGAAGCGTCGTCGTCATTGGCAAGTCGGGTGACCCCCTTGCAGTTGATCAGAACGTCTGATAGAACCTGAGCGAACTCGTTGGCGCCCTTGATCACATCAACGTGGTCGCCGCCCACGTCGCCTCCAAGATGAAGATTGAAGACGGTGGCAAAGTCTGTGGCGTTGTTGATGGCCTTTTCAATCATCGACAAGGTGTACTCTGGTGTCGAATTGACGTTGCCTGCTTGAGAAAGAGACTCGAGCTCGTAAATTGCATCGTCAACCTTTTGCACGCATGCTTGCAAAATCGAGTCTGCATAGTGGTAAGATAAACATTATGTGTCGGCCGATGAAGCGTGGACGCACCAATAATTTGGTTCAGCTTCTTACGGTTGTCCAATATAAGGGTGTCGATCTGAGCATTGGTCGCCTCCTCAGAAATACCTTGGTTCTGGGCAAGATGTCAAAGCGCATAAGGCGCGATGCACAGAATTACGTTACCTGTTGTGCCTCCGACAGCTGCTGAATAGTACTGTCCATGCCCTCTTGAAGAATCATGATTTCTTGATCCTTCTCCTCACGCAAGCGTTCCAAATCGCCACTGGTATTGTTGAGTTTGACTAACAAATCGTCGATTTGAAGTTGTTTCGCCTGCCAACTCATCAGTATTTCATGGGATCATAGGAGAGGGTATTACCCTTAACGAGTCTTCAAGTTCATTCAGTTGACGGTTATACTTGCTGAGAACATTGGAAACTTCGGAACTCTTTGATCGTGCGGTGTCTTCTGCTCGTTCGTTGGCGAAATTGAGCTCGCGACGCAAGCGCTCAAGCTCATCCTTGTGCGATGACTTTTGTCGATCAACGTCAAAGCGAGCCCGGTCACGCTCCCGAATCATGTCTGCAAGTTCCAAATTTTTTGACTTCAAGTCCCGCTCCATGCGCTCCATACGATCGACTGCTTCTTGAGCAGAGTTTGCTTTGAGTTGCATCTGCTTGAATTTTGCAAGCATGTCCAGGTGTTCCGTTCTAAGCTGGCTGTAAAGCTTGGCCAGAGCCTCGTATTTATTCCGCCACAATGTCACCTGATCTTGCAACTGCTTGATCAACTCGTCTTTCGAGATCATCTGCGCGCTAATGTTTGTGGTGCTCGCAGCCAGCTCCCCTTCCAGCGCTTTGACACGCTACATCCAAGACTTCAGCTCGTCGCTAAGTCAATAAGAGACAGAAAGCCTACGTGGTCATACTGTTCAAGCAAGAGTTGATCCCTCTCATACTGGCCTCTCATGGCGAGCAATTCCCTTTGATACTCACTCGCCTGCTGAACCGCTTGGTTGTTGTATTGCATCATCTGCTGTTGCAAGAGTTGTTCTTGTGCCAGGCGTTCCCGCTCGGCTTGTTCGTGCTGGCGCTGTTCAAATTCATGCTGCTGTTGTGCTTCGCGTTCCAATCTCTGTCGCTCTTCAGTTTCTCGTTGAGCACGCAAAGCAGCCTGTTGGTCTTCGTACTCCTTGAGCATCCGCGCTTGCTGGCTGATATCTGTGGCATCTGGAGATGGTACTGGAGGAGGGGCCGGCGTTGTGGTGGACTTTGGTCGTGCTGGGAGATCCGGAGCATTACCAGAATCATTGAGGTTGGGTGGTTCCTAATATCCTCTGAGAATTGATGGTGGGAAGATTAAGACGGAAGAGTTCTGACCTGACCAAGCTTTGGCACATTAATGAGGCCAGTCAGATACTTGAGATTAGAGCACTCGTAGTAGAATTTGCGTAAATTATAGTGCTGTGCGTTGAAACGTTCGCGCAAAGGCTCTAGTGCCTCGGGGTCATTCGTTCCTGTTGAAGGGGATCAACGGCTGCCTTGAAAAGCGATGGAAAGCTTACGTCGGTACAGGGCCCGCAGCATACTCGTTATAAACCTATAGATACCCCAACTCTCCTTGACAAGTGGTACCAAGGAAGAAATTCGACATTCGTTATTGGCTGAATGCCTGAAATGCGCAAAAACCATTCTTTGGAAGGACTCGATTTGATCTTGCAAGCCCATAAGATCAGCAATAGTCTCGTATCTATGGTTCTTTGAGCCATTGAGGAATGCATCAAGTCATATTTCTTACCCTTCGTTGGGATCGTCGATGCCCTTGAGGGAGATATACTCCTCATACTCAAAGAGGCCATTAAATTCCGGGCGGAGACGGTGAAAGCGAAGCTTGGCCAGAATAAATTGGACATATGTGCGAATTAGAGACCCGTATCCTAGTATTAGTTTAGATGATTCCGGTGCGGAACGCGGAACGGAACCAACCTCGCTGGCCATCAGTGGCAACGGTACGAGCGCAAGTTTCAAGCCACCCCGTCTGTCCATGAGCCTCCTTAATAGTCTATATTTCCAGTAAATGAGGGGCGATGAACGTCGGCATATTTCATATTTCAGGTCGGACACGCACGTTAGGGTGACCCTCCTGTAGGACTTTGTGAACGGTGATGAGCGCCTTGAATGTTTGAACTTCATCGGATAGTATGGGCTGAACACGTAGGCCACTCCAAAATGATATTGAGCTATGGTAATCCCAGGTGTACACGATACATTCTGTGACGAAGTCAGACTGGAAGATGGGAGTCAAACGTGTTGCGAACGCACTTCGGACGTGTTTCTGCTTTGGCGCGGTCTCGTCCGGGCTGGTAGCCTTCTTGATGTTGATTACTAGTTCTTGCTCGGCCTTGTCTTTATCAACTGGGCGGGTGGGATAATGTACGTCGTCACCACCATCAATGTCGAACCCAGGACGTTTTCGGTAAGCCCTGCAGCAGCAATGTCAGCCGATCTGTAACGCATATGCCTCTGGGGTGCTACTTGCATGTCGTCCAGATGGCTTGCTGTCAAATATTGGGAATGGACGTCAAGGAATGATTTGGGGACTGAGAAGGCGCAGCATTACTGCCATGTAACCATTTACCACTCAGACTTCAAGCACCCGTGAGAACAAAAACTGAACTCATACCACGTCGGCCGTCTCTGCGAATGCTCTCATTGACTCGTAGCAGACTCTCTAAGGGTGTACTGCCAACGATCAGGTCGACCCAGTGCTACCAAAGGCTACTCCACACGAGCAAGTCTTCAGAATCTGCGACATCCAATTATGCTACAAAGAAGTTGTCTTGGTCAAGCCCGACGATCTTGCTCTTGGGTTTCATTCCAATTTTCACGTTCGCTTTGGGGACGTGGCAACTACAACGCCTCCAGTGGAAAATCAACCTGATTGACGAACTAGAAGAAAAGCTACAACGCGATCCCATCCTGCTTCCAAAACGAATAAAGTGCGAACGCGTCTTCTCTAGAGCAGCGGGACTCTAAATCGCTGCCGTTTAAAGCGTTTCCGTGATACCAGAATTTTCCTTTCGCCGAGTCCTGCTCCGAGGTCGTTGGGATCATGCACATACAATGCTACTGGGTCCCCGTGTTCGTGACGGTGTACATGGTTACCACGTTATCACTCCTCTGGTGAGGATTGACGGTTCCACTGTTTTGGTCGACCGTGGTTTCATCGGCAAAGATTTCGCGGGCCACAATATGCGGGACGAGGAAGGCGAAGTCCAGGTCCTAGGCATGCTCCGAACGTCGCACAAACGAAATTCATTTACTCCAGACAATGAGCCCTCAGAGGATAAGTGGTACTGGGCAGATATTGAGTCTATGGCCGAGTCGGCAGGAGGAGAAGCCGCTGGTGTCCAGCCTGTTTTCATCGAACAAATATTTGGTGAGTAACTTTACAACGTTGGGAAGACCATCTTGAATCCACTGTTTGTAGATGGTCATGCAGGCGATGCAGCTGCTTACCTCAGTAAAGGTATACCAGTTGGACGCTCAGCTACGGTTGATGTGCGTAACGCTCATCTGTCGTACGTGATTACTTGGTATACAAATGTGCTACTCCCATTTGCGCATCTGATTTTGCGCCAATAGGTATTCATTGTCGGCATTCACCGCTGCGATGCTTGGGCGTGTCATTCTAAAGCGGAGAGCGCAGCCAGGAAGACCTATGCCCCGGTAATAAACTGCATCGTGATCCGCGTTGTCTTTGGTGATAACTCTACAATTTGGGGTCACTGTAGTTTTGCATTTGTCTATCCTCCCACTACCCTTCTATTTCGTAGGTTTATCGTTTATCGTCACTGAGCGAATCGGCGAATTCCTGTGGACCACAGCTCTGACGTAAATGAGTGACCCGTATGTTCTTACGAATGGTAAGTGGCAGGTTACTCCTATGCATTGTTCTGCGTTCTGCGACTTGGTTTGACAACGATCGCTCTTTTAAACTCCTTTCGAGACCATGGAGACACGCCACCCATAGCAAACTTATAAAAGGGGCGCTGGTGGTGCATTACTCAATACCGCCATGCATACTCGTAACTCTTACTTTCCGGGCTCGCGTCACGCCCACTATTCTGAGCTCAGTGCTACCCCACTTGATACACCAGTGGCCCTTGCACACCAAAGGGGTGATCGGGTTAACAATCGACACAGAGCTAAGCGAAGGCCACGACATCATTTCAAATCTCAGGGTTATACGATGGATGTTGCGGCATTGAAAGGCGGACCCCCGTAGCGACGGTGGCAAGGGCAGGCGTCGGTACGCACTCTTTGTAGCTGTGGCAAATGGACAGGTGGTGCTGACATTGGACGATTTAGACAGAGCTTATTGGGAAGACGTCGGGCGAGTACTGTACCATCAACCTGAGCGTGCCATGCCTTGACAGGGACGAGAATGTCGCACATCGTTCGACCGGCATCAGCAGCGGACTCAGGCGTCCGTTTCCACTCTGCCACGTACTCCGGTTACGTGGACCCCTTCAACGGTGCTAACAAATCTTACCTACCGACGAGGCCGACAGCTCAGACCGTCCTCTCGCAAGTCCGACCGGACCTAAACGTTTTTCCAGACGAATGTGAGTTGTCGCGTTGGAAAATAGGACGGGCTAGTGCTCATCCGGCCGTTTATTAGATCACCAGCTGCCGCAAGCGGAGAGACATCGGTCGCGGGTGCTTTTGCCTTCTCCGATCCCGCTAGTTCCAAGGAGAAACCATTAAAGGCCATGTTTCTCGAGCGTCTGAACTCTTTTCGTTGTCTCAGGAGCTTGCCGGTGCCTTCGACAGTACCTAAATACAGGGCAATTGTCGCTATCCCGAGTGAGAATGGTGCACATTCCCGCTGCAGATCTATTGCACGACAAGCGTAGAGAACTTGATATCCCTACCAAAGTGTAAAAGACTTGTAATTACAATTTATTAAACAGCACTTGGGCCGTGAGAAAGCCGTCAATAATTGATTGTTGTAGCAGTACTTGCATCACGACTCGTCCTGTCTTGTCTTTCTCCTCAACCCAAGTCGAATGGCAGACTTGTCGGCTGTATCTGAGCCCAACCCGACGTCTCACCAAGCATCCCCTCAAACCCTGCCTATTCGTATACATTTTCCAGACCGTTTCCTCACTACTCGTACACATGGCGATTCCTCGAGGTCGTCCTCTATTAGCTTTACTTCGCCTGCACAACCCATGCTGCAGTCAAGGTCAGACAGTAGGCCTATCGTTGATCTGACCGAAGGCAGGCGGCGTGTCCGCTCGCTGGGACTCGATCCCATGGTGTCTGGTAGCACAATGTCCAAGAACACTTCTCCACGACATTATGGATCTCACAGGAAGAAGAACCCTACCCAAAGCCAGGGCTCCACCCTCTCGCCACTGAAAGGCGATTCATTCATGTCTGACTTTGAACCAAGCGCCTTCTCGGATGAATACGATCTTTGTGAGTTCTCCGTCACATCCTTTCTACAGCCTCTAAACTCGTGGGCGGCATTACGACAGCTCACGAGGGCAAGTAAACACAGTCTGGTACAAACGTTCCCTGAACGGCTTTTACCCATCTAGATCCAAAGATATTGCAAGACGTCCAGCGTGTCCTACACCTCCAGTCACGGAGACGTGATCGCATGTCGCAACAACTACGACCTACGTCTGATGAAGTGCCATCCTCGACAGATACACCCATGAGCATGAGCACACCATACGCATCTACGTCAACAGCTCCGCCTGCCCCGCATTCATCTCCTCAATATTTGCAAGTGGGCAACTTACCGTCCGAGGTAGATTTCAGCCCATCGACTCGATCCGTACCCCCCCATCCCGTCCCACTCTCCTCCAACGGTGGAGCAACCTTGGACTGGACAGGTTCCCAGTCCGAAGACGAGAAATCGGATAGGCGCTGGTCCATTTCGAGAGGCAAGAGGATGGCCAAAGAAAGAATGTTACCATCTAGCAAGGCGATTGTCGAGAAACAAGAAGCATTGTTCACAGGTCTGTCCCATGAATGTTTAAGATCGACGTGCTCTAATGTTTCTTGGTTCTAGACAGGATTTCGAGAATCAGAGCCGAGGCATCGGCGCCGACGGTTCGCAAGGCAGCCATTGTCGGCGAACAACTAGGGCGACGATACAATATCCTATATGCCTCTGTAGTGAGTGGGAATCCTGTGAGCCTCGCGCAAGTGGCTCGCTGGTATGCTGGTTTGGGAACGGAGACACAGGCATGGCTCGATAGTGCTGAGCCTCTGACATGGCTGAAACACCTACTTGACCGACGTGGAAGACAACGATCACAATGGCACGTGTCCGCACTCATCGTAGAAGAGTACATCAAGTTTAAGAAAGGTATTACTTCGTCTACGTCTTTACCACAGTTACCAGCTGTGTCGTCTTCACTTGAAACTCCCACATCCCGGTATCGCCTCAAATCCGCAGCCAGACAATTTTCTACACCTCCATCGGATTCTTCATTGGGCACCTCCCTCAGCCGAGTTCGTTCCTCGGATGGTCGTATATCTTTTAGTCCCCTAGTTGCAACCTCCCATGACCCTCTGGGTAATCCACAAACCCGCGGCGAAGGGAAAGCTCGAGGATGGCGACATTCTATTCCCGCTTTCTTAGATTCGGGTAGCGCTAATGGTACTCCCTCGCCATATCACCATCGTAATTCTTCTGGCGGATTGTCGCCGACAAGTAGTCGTCTCAACTTTCCTGAGATTATTCACCGTTTTCGTAGGCACCCTGCGGAAAGTGAGGAAGGTTCCACATCCCCGTTTGGTTCGCAGTCCGAAGACCAGAATGATTCTGCGCCAAGTAGACAACCCCAAGAGACCGCGCGGAAGAATCCAGCCCATTTAGGCGAGTTACAATCGCCGCAGGAATCAGCCGCAGAGATCGATACGAACGATATACCTGACGTCCATGTCATTGCTCCTCTCCCAGCTGATTCTACCGTTTCCCCGGTCTTCTCAAGTCATCCTGATCAGGAAATTGTCGTACTTCCGGAATTGAACCATCCAGACACCACCCTTTCTCAACCTACATCCCCCTACCCCAACCGTTCGTACCGTAGCACTTCCTTGCCTGTCATGCCAAGTGTTCATCCAATGTTGCCGGAATCCAAGGGAGAGCTAGACGAGGAAGATCAACTTGAAAGGGAATATGAGCTAAAATTGAGGTGTGCACTTCTTATGGATTTTATGACAACTATTGTCTCACACTACTTGAGGACACTGGAGGAACTGAGGAACCACAATCACAGGCTCCGTCATCGAATGCAACGAGTTGCAGCCGATGTCCGGGAGTATGAGGTCGTTTGTCCTAGCGTAATGCCCGCACTAGGCATTGCGTATCGTAGTCTCCCGATGGAGTTACTTGATGCCTTCAACTATGATCCCTCAGCTGTGACCAGTGGAACTCGTAAACGCCGTGGATGGAGAGTAGTCGAAGACATACATGCACGGGTGCTTCGACAACGCGAGATTGTCACAAGTTTCCTCTCTGGGGTGAAGATTGGTGCCGATGCGGCTTCTATACCGGAAAACGTCTTGGACAAGCCGATTTCCACCCTCAGGGAGAAGCTGCAAGCACTTGAAAACGCGCGAGAACCCCTACAAGAGCAAGCTGACGAAGTGTCACAGATGCTGACGGAAGTCAGGGCATCCCATTTGGTCGTCAAAGAAGAGTATAACGACGCACTATCTTATACGTCCGTGGTTTATCCAGAGGTCCGTCTATTATTCTCTCGCATTCACCACGTTTATCTTGTGAAATTTCAGTTTTCGCATATTGTTGCATTAGAAGAAAGCTACAGAGATCAGTATCAACAAGTCTGGGAACTTGGTATGGATGCTTTGACTTTCATTCTTGATACGATCGCCCCATTTTGGAGAAGCTACGGCAAAATCATAGGGGAAGATATGCAGGATTTCATAGTCATTCCCTGGTATCGAAATGAGTTCACTGGAGAATCCAAACGTTACGCGGTGCAATCGGTCCCCCGTCGCTCTCTTCGTCATTGGGTTGCGCTTTTCTGCTTCGGTGCCCTGACGTTCTTCGTCACGTTCTTGCAAGCACGGGCCGCGATCACATCGGCATGGTATTATCGACTTCTATGTATCGACAACCAAGCATTCCGCTGGGCAATTATGCCTTTCTTCTGGGTGGTGATACTCATTCAGTGGCTTGCTCTTATGTTTGAGGTGTGCGTTGTCCTACTGGACATTGCTGTCGTCGCGTGGTGGTTCGGATGGTTTATTGGGATATGTACATGAAATATTGATCAGGCCACCGTACAATCACTTGGTCGCATCTACGTGCACTATTTTTATGTATATTTTAAGTTACAGATTGTTTACTTCGCTGAATTCTCCCTTTCGGGATACCTATAGTCAGGTTGAGATGTCAGGGATTGGGGCGTTCATAGATTCCGGCAAAGGCTGCACATTATCGTGCGTGGACAAAACGGTCACCTCGTTGACTTGGGTGATTTCTCCAATTCGCCCTCCATCTACGCATGGTCGACAATATCCTGAACATGTAATCAGATTGACAGCCAAGTATGACAGGGTCCTCTGCTTACTCCCTCCCATAATCAATGGTACGTTTGCTTGACCACATGCAAAACAGGCAATCTTCGGGGGAGGAACCTGACTTTTGGCCTGCGTTTGCCGCTTGCGCTTTGCTGTTGGGGAACCTGGAGGGTCTTGTGCAGATTTACGTGGCGCGGACCTCCGTTTTGGTCTTCCGCTCTCCGTTGAAGGCTTGATTAGTTTCATAGCATATGATGGCAGGGCAGCCTGCGACAATTATATCAATACCCTTCGGAATATCATATTTGCATGCGTACGTTCTGGATTTGGGTGAGTTGCGAACCTTCGGGGAGTCGGTGCGCCAAGAACTTCTGCTGAGCCGATGCCTGCGACAGCGAGAGAGTAAGGAAAACGAGTGCATCAGATATGAAAGAGTATTCGCTACAATTTCCATAAGAATTTTGCGATTTTCTTCTATTTTCTCCTTGGATCCTACCCAGCGCGAAAAAGAGTCCCAGATGTATGAGCTTGCCATCTTGAACTGGAATTCAACGACCCGCTGGGGAGGTAACTCCGCTGGAGCACTAGTTTCAGATCCAGAGACGTCTTGTGGTGGCGTCATGCTAGGGAACGGAACGATGGTGGAGACCTTGAGGTCACCGAACGAAGTAGGATCTCCGGGCGCAGAGACAAACACACACACGGCAGGTCCACGAGGAAATACCCAGCGATCTGAGGGGGCTTCTCGGAACTCTATCACAATATCAAAGTCCTTGATAGCTGCTTGGTATTGGTATTGCTGTGGCGTTGCAGGTGCTGTTGGTAAGGGGGTACTCGACGAGTCGGTTCCCGGTGCACTCAGTTGTGAGGTAGTAGCAGGGGTACCCGTTCCTGGAGAACTTGCTAGTGATTGGATGAGCAGACCAAGAGTCTTCAGCTGATCCGGGCTTGCTCGCCCGGAAGCAGCTAGTTGTAACAGATTTGCAAGGGTTGGATTTGACGTCGCTGCGGTATTAACCTGAGAAATCAAGCCAGGGGTTACGGGTAAGGTAGAGGATAAAGATGACAATAGTGCACTAGATTCCCCGGCAGCTGCAGATGGTGAGGATGGTAGGGTCTGTGGTTGAGCTGCTTGCGACGATTGATTTCCTGGCGCTGGTTGATACACGAATGTTGTCTGTTGAGAAACCGCCACAGGAAACGGGCGATAGTGGACTTCGAATACTGTTGTATCCATAAACAAGTGAGGGCCGATTTGTAGTGTGCATCTGCCGCGGTTATAGATCGTGTGTGGGGGTGGCACGACGTCAGGTTGCTTCCCTCCCCTTCCGCGACTTGAGAACTTGGGAAACATTGCACGAAGCCATTTATCCCTCGCTACGATGATGATAGTGAGCGATGGTCATGCTCTAGCGACCAATTAATCTAACATTGTTTCAGTGATTGCAAAACTACAAAGCTGGGCAAGATCAGGCGGGGAGAGACATGAATCGATAAATGACTTCTTGCCTTTCCGCAGGTGATTTGAGATCTGAGTGCTCGCTGTCGCTGCCATCGACCTCCCAGTCCGGAACGTCGCCAACAGGCAGTTTCAGGGTTTGACTGCGAATCATGAGGTGTTTGTTTGGCCCTGTTGTGCAACACCCTCTGGAAGTCGACACCGCAGAATCTCCTGAACATCCATCCCTTGCAAAACATGAGCACGCGCGTTCGTGAGTCTTTCTGGCTTGTAGTTCTGTACCATCCTTCAATTGTACAACATAACACATAGAGAAAGGCGGCACTGTCTTCCGTCCAGTTACTAAGGCACGGGGACCCCGCGCCGCCGAGAGCAATTCAAGACACCCTTCGGTACTGCAGGACAACCGTGCCTCGCATCCTCCGCCCGAGGTACATAAGACCCCGCATTCAATTCCTCCCAAGGATGCTCCCTCAGTCTTTATCTCCCCGCCATCTGCGGCGTTTTCGCTGGAGGGGAATATTGACCATGCAGTCATTGCAAATACTACAAACCAGGGTGTTCCAATTATTATATCTTCTTCCCGAGCCACTCCACTGGCACAAGGAGCTGAGTCGCAACAGCCGTCTACTGCCGAGGAAACTGCCGCGTCTGCGAACCCTTCCCATGCTATGGTTCCGATCGTTGAACAAACCCCTCACCATCAGAGTAAAAGGAGGTCGCGGTCCGAGTCGTTAGCTACCACTACTCCAAAAAAGCTCAGAAAGGCGCGGCGACCCGCAACTCCAGTGTTTGATGCAGATGCAGACCCTGGCGAGGATCTGGACCCGACGTCCGTCACAATGGCTGCCTTATGCGATGATACAGGCCAGGGCCGCATAAGCAGCAAAGCAGCCCAAATTCTCGACAATCATCTTGTCTGGAAGAAGTCAAATAAAGAGAAAAGGGCGAGGATGCGGATATTGATGGAGGCAAAAAAGTACGGGAGAAATGAGGACGGCGATACCGCACGAGTGAGGCGCCCAGAGGCCGAATCAGAACAGACCCCAGCTGCCGATGCAACATCTGGGCCGCCATCTATACAGCCAGTCTCTGGAAATCTTCCCGCAGTTAAGGATGTCTCCGGGCAAGGCTTTGACTATTCACAAAGCGTTTCCACCAGTCGATACAATGTTCAAGTCCGAATCGGTCCCAACGGAGAGACTATCGTCAACGAAGAGTCTTTGTTTGTGGATCGTCATGCTGAAGAAGATACCACGGAGTACACCCATGTCGAGGAGTCCGATGTTACAAAGTTTGTCAATTCCGCTACATACTCAAAGCGCTTCCGCGGATCGCGCTGGAGTGCAGAGGAAACCGAGTTATTCTACGATGTAAGCTGGTTCTATGTGGCTACCTATGCTGAAATTGACCGTTTTCTAGGCTCTGTCACAGTTCGGCGAGAATTATGAACTTATTTCATACGTACTGCCTGGTCGGGATCGTAAAGCGTGTAAAAACAAGTTCAAATCCGAAGACAAGAAAAATTTTCAAAGGATAAATTACTGTTTGAACAATCGCAAGCCCTATGGTTCGTATCCCCTTTCGGAGGTCACTTGTATTTCTACTTACGCCAAGATTTAGACATGCAAACCCTATCCCGTATGACTGGGAAGGACTTTAGTGGCCCTACTCCCGAGATACGAGCCCCCGCAACGTTGTCGTTGGCAGAGCCACAAAAGAACTCGAAAATCAACCAACCCCTGGCTCCAGGACAGACTGTGGGTTCATCGTCGACTGCTGCTGAGCATGTTGAAGAGGTGGTCGGGGACATTTCTAGTTTTGATCCGGAGTAAACGATATCGATTTTTATTAGAAAGATACTTTTATTCTGATATAGCTGTCGTTGATGCTCACGTTTAAGCCGGGGTAGCTCAGCTGGGAGAGCAACAGACTGAAGACGTGGTCGTTTTCTGGAGGTCCCGTGTTCAATCCACGGTCCTGGCATTCATTTTTTGTGTCTGGCCTTAGCATCTCAAGGTGGCACTGGAGACTCGCCCATCATACACATACTTTGTCGCCTCGAAGGCAGATCGTCGAAGGTGGTACTCTTACCATACTAGTGGGGTATGTCCTTGGCTCTCCACGAGATGGAAGCTCGCCTGCTTCAATGCTGGCTTCGGGTAAGTGGATTGGGATCACATCGGGGGACCAACAAACTGACCCAGCGTGGGCTTCGTGAAGTTCTGTAGAAGCAGTGGGGTCTGACACCTCACGTGACAAACGCGTCGGTCCTATTTCAATGCGGTTCGGTTGTGTCCCCATACCTCCAGGTAGTCCCGAATATCGTCCCGATAAACATGGCACCACGTCGTTCCACTGTGCCCGAGGAGAGCGTGCCCCCGCCCAGCCGCCCGCCGAGTCCTCCAACGATGGACGACATCGAGGAGGTAAGCTATCAAAGTCCCAACTACATCGCCATTGACCTCACTTTTCCAGACGCCTTTCTTCGACAGCGTAGACGAGCTCCAACAACAGGTATGATTATGCCCCCCTAACCTCTCGCAACTCTAACCTCGCCAGGGCATAAACGTGCAAGATATTCTCAAACTCAAGGTAAATGCTCTTTTCGTTCTTCCTATCGTATCTCACGAGTTCACAGAGCGCGGCAATTCATACTGTGTCTGGGGTTGTGATGACAACACGCCGACAGCTCCTCAAGATCAAGGTCAGCATCTTCGAGACTCTGCAAGAGTTGCATGTTCATTGTTGTCACGTTGTAGGGCATGTCGGAGGCGAAAGTCGAAAAAATCAAGGTAACAGGGTATATGCGTTCCAGAACACTCGACTTTATTTTTCCTCTCAATAGGAAGCCGCGCATAAAATTGCGGTAATCGGCTTGTCTCGAATGTGATCCGGGGACTCATTCACGTACAGGGCTCTTCGTTCGCGACAGGGGTTGAAGTTCAAGATCGTCGGAAGCGCGTTCTCGTGATCAGTACGGGTAGTAAATCTGTAGATGCTATTCTCGGCGGTAAGAAGCTTCTTCTCGCTCGAAAAAAAAGAGGAATCCAAGCCCTCAAACAGGCGGTATCATGTCTCAGTCGATATCAGAAGGTAAGTATCTCGATGGTGTTGATTCCAATGAAATCTTACTCGGGAAAGTATATGGCGAGTTTCGCACGGGAAAGACACAGATGGCGCACACAATGTGCGTGGTAGCCCAGCTCCCCCCTGAACTAGGAGGCGCTTCAGGAAAGGTGTGTCGCTTGTGTTCAAAACAACATCCTTCACCTGCGGTTCATTCGACTAGGTAGCATACATTGACACTGAAGGCATGTGAGCATAATCCATCCTACTGCGTCAAGTTCATAGCACTCCAAGGTACCTTTCGTCCCGATCGCATTCGGTCGATTGCGGATCGCTTCGGCGTAGATGGAACCATGGCGTTGGAGAATATTCTCTATGGTGCGGAGGAACACCTTCTGGCACTTGACTGCTGCTCATGATTCACTTGAAGCCCGAGCATTCAATAGTGAACACCAGGTAATAGTCCCCCAGTTGGCCTTCTCAGAGTGCTCACACTGAATCTGCAGATGGAACTGATAAATGAGTGCTCGCTTCGTTTCGCTGAGGACAAAGACTTCCGACTCTTAGTACGTCAGCGTCTCGGGTGTGGCATTGACATCTGACTTTTGATAGATTATCGACTCTATTATGGCTCTCTTTAGGGTCGACTTCTCCGGAAGAGGGGAGTTGAGTGAAAGGCAACAGAAGGTGCGCTTACATACACAAATACACCACGCCCCAAAACATGCTAATACATGATCACTGTAGCTTGCTCAGGTAATATTCGTGTGCGCTGAAGAACCGAGGATCACCGCAATCACTCTTGCAGATGCTCTCCAAGCTCACAAAGTTAGCCGAAGAATACAACGTTTGTAATCTGATCCGTTTTGCATCTATTTTTTGACTATCCCTCGGATAGCTCGCGGTGCTTGTTACAAATCAAGTCCAATGTACTGCCTTGAGTCACCACTCTCTTCAAATCTGTTGTTATCTAATAACCTCCAGCCGACCCCGGAGCAACCATGACTTTCGTCGCTGGTGGTGCTCTAAAGCCAATCGGAGGGCACATTCTCTCACATTCTTCTGCGACTCGTATGTTCCTACGGAAGGGTATGCAAACTATTGAGGATGAGGAAGCAGGACGAAACTCATGTGCTGTGTTTTCGATATATAGGTCGCGCGGAAGAGCGCGTAGCTAAACTGGTTGATAGCCCTGATCGCCCTGAAAGCGAGGCCTCCTATAAGCTCGATGAAGGTGGCTGGACCGATGTTTGAAATTTTTACCTTTCCGCGAGCGGCCGCACCTCGTTTCTTAACACTAACTGCTGTCTTTGTCTTTAATGCATATACTAGATCTTGACCGTCATGACAAGGTATTTCCATATCTGCTGCATGAATCGGTCCGGGATTCGTTTTCTTGATCCTGAAATACATCAATACACATGTTCTCAGCTATCCAGTCCAGTCGTCTTGAAGCCTAACACGCCCTAGTGTACGTCTTTGTTATAAATGCCACTCAAACTCAGCTTCGGTCTGGAGACCAGAAACCTGTGCAAAGCATTTAGGCGATTTATGTTGTCGTTGGCATTGGCCCTGGTGATCTACCCCGGTGCTCTTCCTTTCGGCGAATACCGGATCAGGTAATCACGCGAGTTCCCTGCTATGTACACAAAAGTGTACGCTGTCATCAAAACTGACTCTTATCACGACCAGGGACCCTATGGAGAGTTACGCTTTCCACCTTTACCCCTTAAAAAGGCGCTATCTTGAAATAACGCATTAATCGAAGCCAGCTACTTTGGATCTGCAGGTGTAAAGCTGAACATGAGGCACTCATGGCTGAATATTGACATCAGGTGCATCGTCTAACTGCCCACAGGAAACAACTTCGTGTTCACCAGACAGACCTCCGGTCTGATCCAAATGAGCGGTAGCACGTGGTACACGGACGCCAAAGAGGCACATTCGTTCCGTCTTCTCGTCATGCATCACATATAAAGTGACCCGGACAATGGATGGTCTGCAAATCCATCTTTCCACGTTAACCTGCTGATCGTCACGAGCACGTTGTTATTCGCCAGCATAGTTCACGCAACTTGCACTTTGCCACACCTCTACCCTAACATCGAAGCATGCGTTGACTTGCCGTTGCAATATTCCTGCAAAAATACCATCGTACTCACTCATTCATGCTGTAACGTCGCGAAAGGCGGCCTCGTGTCACAAACCCGGTATTGGGGTACTTATACCGGTTTGGAGAGATTTGGACAGCTGCTGCCTCAAGGAAGCTGGGGCATCCACGGCCTACGGCCGGACAACCATGATGTGGAGCAAGTATCTCGTATATAATTCTTGCTTTTACTGACTTCATGTGGAAGTTTCTATGACCAATACTACAATCTAACGAGGCAATACGATCCTAATCCGTCCCCAGCAACCCTTCCTGATGGTGCCGTTGTCCCTTTATACAAGGGTCCTAGCGTTAGGACGTTCATCGAAGAATTTGGGCCATTCGACTAGTTGAGGTACAGTGGGTTCAATACGTGGAGTAGTCAGCGATTGATTGCTCACATTCCTAACAGTGGTCACTTTCTGGATCAACCAAGGCGCACCAAACGACGAGTTATGGCCACATGAGGTCCGTGATTTCCAGAACAAACTGTATAAGGATTCAACCAACGAAGGTGGTAGTTCTCGAAGCATGCAACGTGCACCTCGACGTTTGATGTTGCTTGCTATTCGCCTGCTTACAAGGAACACCAAGAAGTGGTCAACTTTTTCGAGACTGTCACGAAGGTGTTCCAGATGTACCCAACTTATAACATGCTAGCTGCGTACGTGCCCCTCCGCGAGACTCACATTCTACTAACTGGTTTTCAGAGTTGGTATTCTCCCCTCTAACAAAACAACGTACACGCTGATCACCGATGATCTGTATTCGCAGACTGGTGCAATCCCTTATCTTGGATGCAAAAATAACGGGACTCCTCTTGACGAGCTTTGGTACTTCCACCACGTCTTGAGCACGGTGAGTACTCTTCTAGCGGTGCCTGAACCGACTCGGCGTTTTTACCGCAAGAACAATACGGGCACTTCAAGACGGTCAACTCGACCATTCCATCGACCTGCAACGAGAATGGCATCTGGTACTATGAGCGAACGCCTGGATCAGAGGGTCGAGTTACCTATTAATAAGTGCAGTGTGTATAAAAAAAGCCTGTGATTGAGTGATCCGCGCGTAATAAATGGAGGTCATGTGACTGACACGTCGCGACACGGTGAACAAACATGTAAAAACAATTTTATTGGTCTGTCTATGCGGAACGTCATGATATTTCTAATGTGGGAGGCGACTTTCATTTTTACCACCATCTGTGACTTCGGACATGACTGTTCGACTTGATCTCGACGCGCCTGTGGTAGAATCAAGCACTCGGAGGGCCCTCCTAGATATTTCGCTTGCAGTGGCCAAGTGCAAGAAAATCGTGGTAGTCACTGGGGCTGGCATCTCGTGTTCATGCGGGATACCTGTGAGTCATTATCTGGCGTTGTTCCAGTCTCTACAATAACTGACATATCTTCAGGATTTCCGCTCATCAGACGGATTATATGCGCTTGTTAAGCAGCAACACCCCGACGTCGTACTTAAGGGTCGGGACCTCTTCGACGCGTCACTGTTTCGTGACAAAACATCAACGGCTGTATTCTATACCTTCATTTCCCAGCTCAAGCACCGCATCGATTCTGCCACACCTACACCTACTCATCGCTTCATCAAAACCCTCGATATCAAACAGAAGCTGCTGCGTTCCTACACGCAAAACATCGATGGCTTTGAAGAAAAGGTCGGACTCCGTGGTAGCTCAAGCCAAGAAAATGCGTCCAGAAAAGGAAAATCAAGACTGAAGGCCGCAGACGTACGCAATGTCCAATTACATGGAGATATTCACCGTGTCCGGTGTACCCTCTGTTCCGTTGATCTGCCCTGCACAGAGGGTTATCTGGGCATGTTCAACCAAGGGATGGCTCCGGATTGTCCAGAGTGCAAGTTACGTTGTGAGTACTCGGCCATTGCGTCGTTTGGAAAACA
The DNA here is from genome assembly GCA_038093515.1 of Butyriboletus loyo. NCBI lineage: Eukaryota > Fungi > Basidiomycota > Agaricomycetes > Boletales > Boletaceae > Butyriboletus > Butyriboletus loyo. Next base: position 29,579 of record JBBPSI010000112.1, read on the forward strand.
CCAACTGTTATGTTTTCCTAGCGGAAGCACGCTTGGCCAGGTCGGCTCGACCTCTCAAAGTCGGCAGTCTGCGCCCGGCTATCGTGTTATATGATGAAGTACATCCACTCGGGGACGATATTGGGTTGATTCAGACCCAGGACATTGTACGGAAACCTGATATGCTAATCATCATGGGCACTTCCCTGAAGGTTCATGGACTTAAGAAACTCGTGAAGGATTTCGCGAAAGCCGTTCACGCCTCGAAAATATCCACCACAGGCACTCCAAGATCAGCCAAGAACTGGCAGGGCAAGGTTGTCTTCGTGAACAAGACTCCACCGGGAAGCGAGTGGGAGGATGTGATCGATTATCATGTTTCCGGGGAAACCGATTGTTGGGTAGAAAGGGTTCTCGAAGATTGGAAAAAGATGCGGCCATCAGATTGGGAGATTCAACAGACGCTTGACGTTGACGGTGTGTTCAAGGTTGTGAAGGAGTCAGCGTCTGTGGTCACGCAGAAAAAATGTACGTTCCCGATTCCCACCTTGATATACTTTATTCACGATGTGTTACAGCCGCATGCAGGCGAAAATCATTCGCAGAAAATGCTCACCGAAAAAACGAGATCAAGTGTTCACTTACCCCTCCATTCAAACCACCATCAAGTGCACCATCGTCACCTGTCAAACGACGGCAATCGGGTTGCCACTATTCTGATGTTGAGTCAAGTCCACGGAAAAGAAGAGGCGTGTCCAAGGTTGTTAGTTGCTTGGAAAGGCAGGAGATGACAGAAAGACGCCTTCTGTTTCTGGATACGACGAATTCCGCTTCGCAGATCGACAGTCCGAATGCAGTTGAACCACCCTTGAGGACGTCCGGCCATCACCGTCACCCAAGGAACCAGACATTGTCGAAAGAGTTACCTGTCAAGATATCCAGGACGAGGGGTGTCACACGACCAGGCGGGGAAGTGTGGGTAGAGATCAGGAAAACAACGTAAATAAAGGCATCCTAGGACTGGACATTTGCATTGTATACCAAGTACATCGTTTAATGTGTCATTCGAAACAGTTGACGCTGCATTCAAGCTCGCTTTCCAGAAACATGAAGATGGAATACCTTGAAGACTGAATAAAATAGCTACAAGACGACAAGACAACATTTCCACAACCTCGTACCCCGGCGGTGGACACCCCACTCACTCACTAATCAACTCGGATACACTCCAATCCTCAAAGGAACCATCTGGTAGATATCGTCGAATGATCAAGGGAATTTTTCGTTGCGAGAGCTCCTTGATGGCAATCTGCAAGGCGTCTGTCTCACCATCCAAGGGAACGAGAACGGGGGCGTTCATGCTTTCCGGAACGCAGTCGGTGAGCCAGATGAAGGGAGGGACCATGAGACATACCTGATTTGCAATGCCCGAGTTCCCAGTATTCGTGCTCGCTCGTACTTTGTCAGGTAAGGGGTGGTCACTCTGACTTTATTTGGTTGTCTTTCGCCTTGCAAGCCAGAGGCAGCAGGCTGCTGAGGTAACTGCTCCTCTCCGTTCGCCATTTCTTGGTCATGGTCCGCACCATTAACACCATTGGGATGAGAGACCTCGCCATTGGCGTCTTCACCCTGCCCCTCGGCCTGTTCACCCTCTGGTAGCTCGTTCGCTAGGAGATCATAACTATCATCCTGGCTGCGTTGTGAGTGCGATGACTATTCTCAAGTACGATTACACGCACGAAAGCACCCTCGTTAAAACTGGGCGACGAGTCAGCGATGCGGCTCTCGAGTGGGTGAAAGAAGGGTACGGACCTCGGACCGCCATAGTCGTAATCATCTCCTCCTCCTCCTCCGCCGCCGCCGCCGTAGCCGTCGTCGGACATGCTATACGTATACCAGAACTTTGCAGCGAGAGAGTGACTTTGCAAAGGAAGGCGTTGACTGTTACGTAATCTGCACCACCCTTCTTCGATGCGTTGCAAAGTGTCGACCCTGCCACTGGCGGAGAGACGAGTTCTTCCATTCGCTTCGGGTGGTCTTGACCTGACTATCATCGGGTCGACAGCGAACTATCATCGAATCAGGTCGATCATTCATTTACTCGTTCCATACTTTTTAGTGCCCCATGTCATACATCCATTCTGTGTTATTCGTGCTTCCTCACCTCCAAGTTCAGCCCCAATCCCCTCCTGCGGCCGTCTATCAGTCACACCGCCATCGCACGGCTTCTTCGCTGATCAAAGAGCGCTCAACCCAAAACTAGTATGTTAAGAAGTATGGTTGTCTTATTAGCCTCTTCTTCGAGAACGATGATCTGATTGTTCCTTTAAACCGTTTTCCCGACGTTGCGATGTTTATTTGAGCAAACTTGGGGGCTGGGATTCGATATCGGCCAACCCGTCCCGCTGTCCAGCCCGTAAGTAGCTAAACGGTAACCTTTGCCAGGTCTTCGGATACTGCCACTGGTGGTGGCTTTCGTCTCCAACCTTTCCCCGTTGTTTTCGCTCGGGTCGTATGATGCAAGAGAGAAGAGCACAGAAATATATAGAGTGACTGGCAGCCATGCGCATGGCACCTTTCGCGGAAGACAGACTGCTAAAATGGCATGCCGAAGAAGGTTTCCGACATATTGCTGCAGGTGTCCGTTCTCGGAATGCCAACTTGACCAATCACCACACTGGTCCCCTCCTCGTTCGCAACTTCATCCAGGGTTGCGATACATTCCTACCTACACCTCCTTCGTCTCGATAGCGTACCATGCCTCAACAACGACTGGGCCGATCATGGGGCACTCGCTTTGACTCCCTCACTTCATCCGACTCTCTTTCCTCCAACCCTGAAAGTGTGGTTGCGGGCTTGCACCGCCTGTCTTCCCCGCCGCGCAGCGTTTCAGCTGATGACGGCAATCATGTTCAAGATACTCGTGACAGGATCCTTCAGGACGCGAGCATCTTCATCGGAAGGTATGTAATAACCCCTTGCTCTATCCTTGGCTGATGACAGCCCCGTCAGCCTGCCCTCCCACATCGATCACCTCGAACTGACGAGCATGTTGTCTCAACATCTTTGTGAGCATCCTGAAGTCAAAGGCATCAAAGTTGTTCGTGATTCCAAGGGCGGAACCTGTGCATTCATCCAGTGTCAGGTCTGTCGTTCTTCTCGACGCGACTAACTCGTTGTCTTCTAACCCGCTGCCAATTGAGGATTCTGAGGCAGCCTCCATACTCCTCAATAATCTTCATGTCGCTGTACCGCAGCCGTTCATGGGTCGATATCTTCGATACGAACCCGCCCGCGCATTTAGGACTCTACTCATCTCTTACCGGTGAGAAATTTCCCTCCCACAGTATACCTTCGGATATATGCACGAACAACAGCGCATACATGCATGTCGTGGTTTCAAGTCAGTCTGACTTATATCGTAGGAGCCCCAGACAATATATTCGACAGCGGGATGTTTCCAGGAAAGCGAATTTTCTGTCTACCGATGACCCTCGGTTCATTGAGCTCCAGTTACCGAGTGCTATGAAAATTATCAGGACACCCGGAACCAAGTCAGAGTTTATTTTCGCGTTGTTTGCAATATCTAATCAAATACAGGCAGCTTACTATCCTGTACAATTCAGAGGCCTTGGATACTGGAGGGGCTGACCCTGGTTTATTACTCGTGCCTCTTCTTTACGACGCTGAGGTAACGTTAGACCTTTCAAGGGGTCGTCCAACTCATTTTTTGGATGCAGTCTCTGTTGCGGATTATATCTGCATTCGGGGTTGTCGATTACTTTGGGCCTTACGCGCACGGAAACGAGAATGGTCAAGTATCAGCTAATTTTCCGCCCCCTCACGATGGCCCCCGCTCGCCTGGTATGGATCCCGGCTGCTGGAAAGTGAAATGGGCGCATCGAGACGACTGCGTCAGCGCCCTAGTGGTATGTTAACCAACACCTGTTATATCGGTGAATTCTGATTCCATTCGCCTCCACGATCAAAGACACTTCGCAGAATTCCTCATTTGACTGTTACGTGGGCTCATCAGACGAATGTGGCTCCTCGCGAACAGGGGCCGTATAATAATCCGCGTGCGTTTCCAGCTGATCAATCCTTCCATGCTTGGCGTAATCGTGGGGTGGGCCCTGGTCCGCGCTCAGCTCCAAGTTTTTTGCCAGTCAGCCACACTTTTCCTACCCTTCGCGCTACCGAGGATCCTCCAGTCGTTGGACATCCGTCTGATGTTCAGGTTGTTGACCCGAGCCCCGGATGCAATGTCTGGAAACAGGAAGCTTCGACTGTGCCAATTAACAGAAACATGCTTCCTTCTCGATCATCTCGGCCAAGAGCACTTTCATTAACGCACGACCGACCTCAGCCGGCGGTGTCACTCCCCTCGCGAGAATCTACTGGGCAACTGTCCTTCACGAAATGGGAGTCGACTAATCGCGCTCGGTGGGCAGACCATGTCGAGTCGATGGAATTCAAATGCGGCTCAAGGTTAGCAAGTCCCTTTCATTTCAGGGCGTTGGTAACACCCCTTTGTGCAGTATGGCTGGGCCCAATCTCATGTCTTCGCCATACCTCGGCCATCACATCGCGTCCCCTGACAGCGGCTGCCATACTTCGCGAGTGGGTGATAGGCAAGAAATTGGTGCAGGCATTCACCACACACCTGACTTTGGGACATCTCCTATCACTCCAAGAACCCCTGGATCGCTCATGCTTCGCACACCTACTACTGCCAGCTATATGGGAGATTTCCAAAGCATGTCTTTCATGTCATTCAGGGATTATGACAGTCAAGGTTCACTCCCGCAACTCTCGCAAGATAAACGGGATGACCATATTGTCGATCCTACGACCATTTTTGTCGGTGGTCTGGAAATGTTTGGACCAAATGCTTGGGATGAATGCAAAGTCCGGGCATTGTTCTCAAAATACGGGGGAATTGAGACGGTGAAAGTTATTCGACCAAGTATAGTTTTCGTTCGTCACCGTATCCTTGATTAATATTTTCCTTAGGTAATAAACGCTCTGCGTTCGCGTTTGTCAAGTTTAATAATACAGAGGCTCCCGCGAGAGCCGTAAAGGCAGAGGTGGGTCTGTTTCCACTTGGCTATTCTTATTTGAACTCAATCTCCCAGCACAATCGGATGCTCGACGGCCGTTTGATCCGTGTGCAACTTCGAGATTGGAATCCGGCTTATCGTCCTTTTTGGCGACCAGGACCTAACTATGAGTCGGATTCGCAACCACTTGGTTTAAGCGATGACCTTGGTGTCGATCCAAAGCTGCCTAAACCCGGTGTCGTTAATACTGCCACTCGCATGGCAGATCTGCAACTCACAGACTCGCCGACTCAACCTGTTCCACCATCCACTGGTGAAGTCTGCGATCTGAATGAAGTGCAGGACGAGACTGGGAATCCACTACCTGAGACTTCCTCTGCTGATGGCCTAGAGTGTGGTTCAACCCAAGAAGTCCTTGGGACGGAAAAGTCGCCGAATATCAAACAGGGTAAGCCTGCTCTACCAGATACGACGCTTTCATCTTCCCAGACGTCTGTGGTACCAGCCCCAGCCTTGCCGGGGACGTATTCAGCACCCACCATCCAGTACTATCAGGGATGGATCCCAAATTACGCCCCACAGTTTCCGTACCAGATGCCTCTTATAGGACAACATTTCCCTGGCTATTCCTTCCCTCCACCCGTAGCTCCGTCCCCTCCTCAGAGTGGCGGGTCAGATGGCGGTGGAACTCCCTCGAACACTCCTACTCCCTTTGGTCCACCCAGCGCATATCCAGTATGTAGCTTTCGGGGTTCTTTTCGAATGCTGACCGTTCTGTAGGCATTTATACCTTATCCTCCTTCGCTTCCTTCGCTTGGCCATGGTTCTGATTCGGGCCTGGCCACTGCTGGCCATCTGGGAGTTGCCAACAATCCTACTCTACTGCACACACAAGCTCCCCTGATCCCTACCGGGTTCATCCAAGGCGATCAGGGAATGCTTGTTCCGGTCTATCCCCCCGATGCACTGAACCAATACATGACTGGAAATCAAGATCAAGGTCAGGCTCCTACCAATGCTGGATCCGCTGAGGGTCAACCTCCAGTAACTTGGCGCCCGTATCCGCCGCCTCCTATTCGCCCACAGGCAGTCATCTTTCACTCCTACATCAATCCGCCGCTAACGGCCCCACCTCCTCATCCCCTGGGGGCTCACGCATGGATACCAGGTCACACATGGCACGGAGTCACACCGCCGTTAGGGAACCCCCATGGGGTACCAGGTCGCCGGGTCTCGGCATCGCCCGCTGGAGGGCCAGGCTCAATCCCGATGGGCTCGAGCTTTGAGCGCAACTTTGTACCTCCTCGTCGACAGTATCGTCGAGACAACCATTCTCAGCATCACAAAAATAACTTTGCTCGTGGTACAGCTGGACGGTTTGGCAAAGCTTCTTTCGACGCGCCGCGATCACCGTTGGATATTCAGCCAGTGTCGGTTCCTCCGATGGCTATCGATGCTAACTGGCAGCACGGCAGCACGGATTAGGGCGATGTTGCGTAACTCCTGAACTCTCACTCTCCGTTTCGTTTTGTCGATTCATTCGCTTTCCTCATCACATCTTTGTTGAGCTTGAAACCTACATTTACCTAGCATGGTACAGAGTCCTGGATGAATTTGGGCATTGGCATTACGCATTTCCCTATCTAGACCTGTTGTACCGCTTCTGGCACATTCCGTTCTATTCCGTTCCATTCTTGTGCTCCAACGTTCTCCAACCCCGATGTGCGGGGAGACCTCGAGTGGAATGGAACTGAACGTCAGTGTAGGATAGTCTTCTCCGCGGTTTCTCATGAAGTCTCGAGGCGCTATGTCCGCTTGAACTTTATCCCGGCTAGCGAAATGCTCCGAATGACAATGCCCCCGTAGCGTGTGATGGTCCAAGTGAAACGACAGAGGGACGATTCATTCGAGGCGTCTCTATTCCAGCTGGATCCAAAACGTTAGACCGCTCTTGCCTGCCGTAGTTTCGGGTTTACTGGACAAATAGTACCATACCTAATCCATGTGAAACCGCTGGTTTACCTATGTCCCGTAACTGCCTTTTGCTATGGCGGGGTGGTCTGGACCACTCCTAAGACAACTTGCCATGCTGCAGAGATTGTCTCAGATCTTCACTAGTCTCGAACCAGACGTTCTGGAAGGTATCCTACTAGGCGCACTTCCTAGGACCGGTCACCGGGCTTACTGAGCTTCTGAAAGAATGCATCAAAACAGATGGCCCTAAAGTTGAAACTAGATCTTCGCCGACACATTCCTGCGGCCAACTTCACCTCACTCGGAGATGGCGCTATCGAGAGGGAGCAAGGAATAGCGTTATTTGCCCAGTAAACCCAAAACTGAGTGACGAGAGCGGTCCAACTCTGTCGATGCCCGCGGATCGATGGAAGACTGTACTTGCAAGGAGAAGGAGCATGAGAGCATCAATTTGTTCGCCAAGATTGTATCCCTTTTTTTACATCTGACAACTGACAGTCATGACGCAATCCGAATCCCAGGGCGGCGTCGCAGCACCGACATGAACATCCTTCCGTGGCGACATGTTCCCGGTGCACTCCGCGTCCAGAATTGTTCCAAACCTTGACGCGTCGACCTTATCCCCAGGCGCTGCTACAGTGTAAAACCTTGCCCTAGTTCCAAGGTATATGGAGTGGAGCGTCAAAATCCAAAAAAAATAACTATCATTAAACTGGGCAAGCGGAATCGAAAAAAAGTCGCATATACTTGTTGAATGAATGACACACGAATGAGAAAAAGTAAATTATACTGATATTGGTCCGTTGAGGGGGTATACGATTGGTGTGAGATACGTGAGATGCAATGTTAATCAATGAACGTGTGGGCCATCTGCAAAGTTCTCAGGTCAGCGTTGATTCCAACAAATTATGGGCGGCGCACATGGAATCATGAAATACACTTGCTAAAGCGATTATGTCGTAGGACAGTGGTGTCTAAATAACCATTAGGTAGTTGGTGTAAAACGTAGTCCTGCGTTGTACACTGCGACAAGATACGTCAGTCCAGGAAGTGGATGTCAATCTCTAAACACCTTGCCTTTTCATACAAGAGGAGACATGAAGGCAATGATCGTGCTTGCTATGTTCGTTTGTTTCCTGTGATCCAGGATAAATGTACACTGCCAGCTCCAGCAATGTGGACTTTGGCGCGCACACGACATACCTGCAAGAACAGTGAGCCCTTGAGCACATGCTCAGAAAACCGTACATACAGTGTCTGCAACCTCTGCTTTCTGAAAGTCAATGTGCAGATCACCATTGGGCATTCTCGTGATTTGATCAACGTCACCGAAGGACTTGTCGTATCGAGAGAAAAAAATTAAGAGGAAGCAATGGCAAACATCTGACACCACGTACTTGACACCATTTCTGAATAGCGTCCAAGCGTCGGGTGTCATTCAGCGCGACACCACCGACGACGAGCTTCTTCTTTCTGGCTTGTCTCGTTGGACTGCTCAACGAAGACAAAGAAAGTCGAGACGCGTGCTTCCCAGCGAACAAGACGCGTGGCTGCGAATCGTCGGGCTCTTCTATGAGAATATGATCTAGACTTCCTGACTGATTTTGCCGAGACTTGGAGGCGAATGGTAAGCGAATCGCTCCCCCTTTTAGTGACGAAGGGGCCATCGTTCGCCGCTCTGGCAGATGTGGCGCAGAAGCAGGGTGCAGTGGCCACAAAGACGGAGACGATGCGGAATTACTGTCACATTTGAAACAGGGTTGAGACGCCATTGCCCCAGCCTGTGAACGGACACGCAGTGAACCAAACAAAGATGACGGCTTGAATGGTGGTGATGATGGTAGAGGAGATTCGCCATCCTCGTGCATAGACATGGTGGTGGGGGTGGTGACGGAGGAACAGGTGTTAGAAGAAGATATGCTTGGCCGCGATCGCGATCGGTCAGTGAGAGTGTCTCCGGGACTTATACGTGTATCTGCATCTGGGATGGACGCGGGCGAAAAGTGACCCAAAACACTTGGTCGCCACCGCCACGCGGACGCACGGGGGGCACTCGAAATTCTGGGGCCATTTCGTGGTAATGATGTTTGGAGACTTGCGGTTCGTGAATGACAATATGAACCGATTGTGCCTGAAGTGAGATCGCCACGGGATGGCCGGTGGAGCATAGACAGCCTAGAAGGAGTGCGAGATAACGTGGTCCTTTGAGAGGGCGATACAGAGCGTTCTGGGAGATGAAGGTGTCGTAATGATTGAGGAGGGTTGATAAGTCGGATTGTTGATCGGGGACTAGCTATATCTGTCGGCGCAGAGCCGTTCGAGGGCTATTGTTGGCATGTCAGGTAACGTGTCAGGGAGAAACCCGAAATGACGAACCCCGTCACATAGAACGTCTTCTGGGGGACATTCCAGCGCGATATCTTCATCGATGACGACGTAATCATGCATGCTATCAGCATCGTCCAAGCTGCGGCGAACAGCTGCCATACTCAGATGGGGGTAAGCGAGGTATGGGTTGCTCTGAGTACCGACTGGGTCGACATCCGAAAGATCAACGATGTCGGGCTGGGTAGATGCCTGGAGCTCCAAAATCCAGCGGGAGAGACGACTGGAACGGCGGTGAAGCATGTGGGGAGGCTGCACTGTGGAATACAGGCCGACGTCGGGGGGATTTGTGGTACTTGGGAACGCGTCTGGTCTGCGAAGGGTCATGGTGGAGGAAGGAGAGCCTCCTCGGAGGGTGGCGGTATCCTCTATAAGAACTTCAACGAGGGGAACACGGCTGATATAGAAGGAAAATTACATACGGGAAGGAGAGGATCCGGGAGGGCCAGGGAGGCTGAGAGTGAAGTCATTATAAAGAGTCGGAGTAACCGACTTGGATCGGGAGTGAGCTGAAATCGACGCGGAACCGAAAGTCGACGAACTGCGGCGGTGGGCGAGGTCAACGGACTCCATCTGGGAAGGGCTCGGGTGACCCTCGAGGTAGAATACAGGAATATATCACGACCACCTGGTGAAAAAAAAAACGCTGAGATTAGAGCGATCTGGAGGTAAGAAAGACGTGTATCGGTCGTCAAAACTCATGGAACAAAGCAAGTCATGAACGAGGCGGGAAGGACGACTTGAAGTCGAACATGCCTCGTCAACGAAAACGTGGCAGGATCCTTACGACAACTTTCCCAGAAATCACTGCTTCTTCCGAGAACATCAGAAAAAAGCGAGCACGGAAGAGCTCAACTGCCCGCTGGCTGCTGTAATTTTATGCAGGCTAGACTCTCGTCTCGCCAAACGAATCAATGGCACCACCGATGATTCGGAAGGGTCGCCACTCTAACCTAATTGCAGTCGACGGATCTTTTTGTCAACTGTCAAGTCTGCCGACCCGGACTCAAATTTGCGGATCGTCTGAGTACTCGTAGAACATCACAGGCCGATCTCATGCAAATCCAACTTGAAATCTCCAGCGAAGAAATCGCGCGCTGTCAGTGCACAAAGCCAGTCATTCAAAACGCTACACAAGTCTACGCACTTGCCACACCAGACGCTGCTTCGACGTGTGCAATACCCGCAACAACCCGGTCCGCGATACCTCCGAATAACTTGGCAGAAGACGTCTCCTCGTATCGCTTCAGAATCTCGCATGCCTTGAGCTCGATCGCCTCGTCTGCCCCCCCCGCGTCGCCTGACTCTGCGGCGTCGAGTAGTGTCACCAGTTCTGTATCGACCGGCAGAGCACCAAGAAACGTCAGTCCTTCTCGTCTCGCCATCTCCTCTCCTCCCTTGGTCGAAAAGACATTGCTAATCTCGCCGCAACAAGGACATACATAACCACTCATATTTTCGATCAGCCCCAAGACAGGGAGCTTGACGGTATGCGCGAACGAAAGACACTTCATCGCGTCCAGCAGAGCCACCGCTTGTGGCGTAGTGACAATGACGGCCGAGAGTTTTGAGTGCACGGGTGCCAGGTGTTCGAGTAACGATAGATGCTCGTCAGAAGTGCCTGAAAATGACCCCTACGGTTTTCCAGCTTTGACGGTCAATAGGGAATTGACGAACCTGGCGGGGTGTCTATGACGAGATAGTCGAGTTCTCCCCATCGGACGTCGCTCAGAAACTGACGAATCATCGCGTTCTTCTTCGGACCTCTCCAAACAACGGAGTCGCTCTTCTTCTTCAGCAGGAATCCGACGCTCATGCATGCCAACCTTGGGTCGTTGCCTTCGTGAGCATCAGCATATACGGGCACCCATCCGTCGCTGCTTTGATGGACACCATGCCCGTCAAGTCCAAGCATGCGAGGTATGGAAGGGCCCGTCAAGTCGACATCCAGAATGCCCACACGGGGACGGGAGGACAGTGCATGGAGACAGAGAGCGAGTTGGACAGAGACGGACGACTTTCCCACACCTCCCTTTCCTGAACAAACAATAATGATATGTTTGACGATCTCGAGTCGTCGCGAGACTGGGGTTTCTTGCGACATCGCCGTCGTATACGTTGAGCAAGAGGCCCCGTTATCAGCCCAGCCATCGTACCTTAAAATGGACAACTAACTACATGGCTCGCAATCACTTGATCACTAACCCGGGCCAACATAAACTCGAATGTCATTATTAAGCGACGTGGGTTTTCACAACGGAATGCCGTCCCCATACATACATCCTCCGCGTAAACCCAACGCCAGTACCAGTCCTCTCCATCCACCTCGACTCGGAGCCCTCTTCCATCTAACAAGCCTCCATGAGATGAGACTCCCAACGAAGGGAAGATGCAAGGACAACAAACAGCGGGGAATACGAGCAAGGCATGAGAATGGTGATCAAGGGGGGGGGAAGGAACGCATGTAGGGGATAAAAGGAAAGATGGAACATGTACCGATCACCTTATCAAGGTTGGGGAATGAAAATAAAATCCGACAGGAAAAAAGACCAATCTGTATCAATCGATAATGGGCGCTAGTGGAAGTGATGAGGCTGCGTATGCGAACATGGAATTAGGCGGCCGTCCAAGACCCCATGAGGAGATTGGAACAGCGTGAAAAAAAAAAAAAGCGTCCGTACTATACATATGGGGAGGCAACTTTTTCATCGATGGTGCGGTGGTCGCTGGCTATCTTGCGAAGCAAAATGGAGGAAGAACCGGAGCAAATGATTTTTGGCTTCAGTTGCGAGCGTATGTGCAGGTGTGACGAAGGGCCAGAATTCGACACGGCGCGCCAAGACCACTTTCCTTCCGCTCCTCTTCTCTTCCCACCGGAGCATTCCGCGACTGACCATCTATGAAATGATATCCAACAGCGACCGAGCACCCCCTGCAACTTCCCTCCGCCCCCGATCTCGGTCGCACTCGGGGCGTGCCCCGCTCGAATAAAAGAAACAAGGGAATGTCACGCATTTACCAGATATCGCCCTCCCTGCCACGAGTTGTACCACGTTGTTGCCCTACCGCACCAGGGGCATTGGCCTGCTGCTGGCGAGTGTGCGAACGAAGCCTGTGCCAACAAGTATCAGCTTCAAAAATCATGGGACAAAGGGAACATTGTGAGGCACCTACATCCTATCACTCGCGCGATGTTCTTCCTCCTCTTGAACGACCTTGCGCCTACCAGCAGTAGCCTTCTGGCTAGCACCAGTGCTGCCATCGTCAGGTGCACCTCGCTGGACACTCCAATCGAAGACATAATCATATTGGAAGCCCTCGCGAACGAAGAGGTCACGGAAGAGCTTGCGTAGGTATGAGTAGTCGGGCTTATCGTCGAAGCGGAGGGCGCGAGTGTAATTCAAGAAAATACCAAACTCGTTAGGGAACCCGCGGCAGAGAAGGTCCGTGGGTGTAGTCATCTTCTTCTCCATGATGCGATCGTACTTTTGTTTCTTCGTGGCAGCCTTGAGTCCCTGCCACGGGAGAGCACCACGAAGGAAGTACATGAGTACATAAGCAAGAGACTCTAAATCATCACGACGGGCTTGTTCGACGCCCAAGTGTGTGTTGATTGACGTGTAACGAGCAGTTCCGGTAAGGTTCTTGTTCTCCCTGTAGGGGATGTGGAGGTGGGTCTTGGGGTCACGGAACTTCTTAGCCAAGCCAAAGTCGATCACATTGACCTGATTGCCTCGTTTCCCGATACCCATCAAGAAGTTGTCCGGCTTGATGTCACGATGGATGAAGTTGCGGGAATGAATGTACTCGATACGAGATATCTGCAATATTAGGGAACGGGATGGTGAGTGGAAGAATTATGTGCGAAAAGGATTGGCATTACCAGCTGGTCAGCGAGGAGTAAAACTGTTTTCAGGCTAAACTTGCGGTTGCAAAAGTTGAAGAGATCTTCGAGAGAGGGGCCGAGGAGATCCAATACCATTGCATTGTAATCGCATTCGGTGCCAAACCACCTGACGAAGGGCACACCGACACCTCCTGCGAGGGTCTTGTAGACTTTGGACTCGTACTCAAGTTGGGGATGCTTGGCCTTGACAGACTCGAGTTTGATGGCGACCTCTTCACCGGAGATGATGTTAATACCAAGATAAATGTCACCTGTGTACTGGTCAAAAGGCACGTGAGCGGACAAATGGCAGCCACGCACCAAAGGAACCAGAGCCGATCTTTTTCCCGAGCCGGTACTTGCCGCCAACCCGAAGGTCAAGTCTGTGAGCGGGGGTTTCTGCCATGGATAGACTGGACGTGTCCACTGGATGGATGAAAGAGCAAGAGTAAGTATAAACAGAACAGGAAGAGCAGTGATAGAGGGCAGGAAGTGGTGCGGAAAGCAACGTGGCTAATAGGACGCAACTGAAGGTGGCTGACGATCCTACTGCAGAAACAGAGGCCGAAGTAGGTGGGCAATGACAGAAAGAAAACAAGAAACGGCCCCTCGTCGAAGGATCATGGTGGCACTCGTCGACATGGTGGGCGTTTTGACTCGAACTCAAAAGAGTCGATAAACGTGGTACCCTCAAGGCGCTCAGTGTCGTTGAAAGCTGTGGCAACGAGAAAGGGATATGAAAGAAAGAGAAACTCACCGAAGAGAGAGGCTGAAGGGCGAGAGGTGGAAGAAAGGCTGAGAGGACGAGGGAGGGGAGCGAGGAAGGCGAGAAGACGAGAAAGAGATGGAGGAGGACTTTGGGAGAGAAACAACACTGACGGCGCCGTGAGAACAAAGGACGAAGCAGGCGGAGTTTGAATTAGTCGATAATCAGTCGGTAAGTAGTAGTAACTATCAGAATCCGAGCTCTACTGCGAGTGTAGCGAATGAATACAATAGCACGGCTGGCCGAGCGACAAGCACGACAACGTGAACTTCCTGTGCATCCTCTTAGGGTCGCTTTTTCGCCGCTCGGAAGCGTCTAAACAAGAGACGCGTGTGATCATCAGTAATTGCCAAGGCAATGTTGTCACTCGTCGTCGTGCGGACTCTGTCGCCCAGCGTCTTTCTCCTCCTGCTTCCGTCCCTCGTTAATTCCCCCCCCCTCCCCCAGTTCTATGGCCTACTCACGGCACCACGATCCTTACCATCCCAATGGCCAGGCGCCACAGCAAAGTCTGGCTCCAGATTATCCGCCAGCACATCCCATCAATTACAACCAGTACAACGACCACGATACCCAATGGGAAACAAAGTCTGCTCAATCTATCCACAGCAGCAATTTTCATGGCTCTCAAGTCCATCTCAATCCCGAATATAGCATGAACCGTCCAAACTTTCATCACGGCACCCCTCCCATGGGATACAATGGTCATCCGCCCAATTACCCCCCCATGCAACCCCCGCATATGGTGAGGGAGATGAGCATCGGCTACTCTGTCGCCAGAGAAAAGCTCATGAAACGCCGCTCCGTTCGCCAAGTCGAGCTTCAGAACGGTAATCTCGTGCTCGACGTACACGTACCGAGTCACATCGTCCCCAAAGGAATGTCTGATGTCGAGGAAATGACAAAGATGAGGTACACCGCTGCCACATGTGATCCAGACGACTTCATGCGCAAAAAGTATTCCCTTCGTCCCTATCTATATGGTCGTCATACGGAGCTCTTCATCGTCATGACAATGTACAACGAAGACGAAGTCCTTTTTGTCAAGACTATGAATGCGTATGCTCTCCTCTCCGTTCAATAATACCATCTATCACCTTCTCGCAGAGTCATCAAGAACATTGCCCACCTTTGTGGCAGGTCCCGTTCCAAAACTTGGGGCTCGGATGGCTGGAAGAAAGTAGTCGTTTGTATTGTCTCCGACGGACGCAACAAGATCAACAAACGTACCCTACAAGTTCTTACACTAGTACAGTACCTGCGCATCCTCAAAACATTCAGTTCACTAATTGTCGGGATAGATGGGTTGTTATCAAGAAGGAATTGCCAAGGACTCCGTGGCAGGCAAAGACGTCACGGCACACATCTTCGAGTAAGTGCTCCTGTTGGCGCTACTTTGTCATTGATAGAGAATACATTCACTATCTCAGATACACCACAAATGTCATAGTGACAGAGACTGGGGAGGTTTCATCAGGCGCTTGCCCAGTCCAGATTCTGTTTTGCCTGAAAGAGCAGAACAAGAAGAAGTTGAACAGTCATCGGTGGTTCTTCAACGGATTTGGTCCTTTGATCAACCCTAATGGTGCGTGAAAATCATCCCAGTTTGCCAGTTTGTCCCTCTCAGCAAGATGTCCTGTCAGTTTGCGTACTCTTGGATGTTGGCACTAAGCCAACTGGCACTTCAATCTATGACCTCTGGAAATGTGAGTGATGCTTATCATCCCATTTCTTGCTGACCGCCGTGCAGGCTTTGATATGCACTCAAATGTCGGAGGAGCATGTGGAGAGTAGGTCACCCAATTGGATACTGAACATATGATGAACGGAGTTCTACTCCCAGAATTTGTGTCGATACTGGTAGAGGTTGCTCGTTGTTACTCACTAGTCCCCTGGCCGCCTCGCAGAATTTTGAGGTACAGTACCCCTGTTCGCCTCTGCTTCCTCGTCTAATAGCTATATCCAGTACAAAATGTCCAACATTCTGGACAAGCCACTTGAAGTATGGCGATGGTTTACTTGATTTACTCAGCTAACTGTAACTCCGTGGCAGAGCGTCTTCGGGTACATCAGTGTCTTGCCTGGTGCTTTCAGTGCATACAGATACAAGGCGCTCTTGAACGGGCCCGATGGTAAAGGCCCACTCGCATCGTACTTCAAGGGCGAGGCAATGCACGGCGGAGGCACCAGTAGTGCTGGACTTTTTGGTCGGTCAAAACCTTTTAGGTTTCCCTTTGGGTGGTTATTAATACACCTGTCAGAACGCAACATGTATCTTGCTGAAGACCGTATCCTGTGCTTTGAAATTGTGACAAAGAAGCACGAGGGATGGGTGTGAGTTCGTTAAACCTGATGTCAACTTGTAAATTCAGGATTTACAGATTGAAATATGTGAAAAGTGCCAAGGCGTCGACTGACGTACCCACAACGGTCAGTTCGAAACCACTCATTCCGATATATGTCGCTGACGTTGTGTTAGGTTCCTGAATTCATCTCACAACGTCGTAGATGGTTGAACGGATCACTTTTCGCATCGATTCACTCAACGATATTCTTCTACAAGATTTGGACATCAGGGCAGAATCCCATCCGGATGCTTGTTCTGCAGGTATTTGAGCTTGTCCTGGCCCGATTTCAGCGCATCTCAGTGGCGTCATTCAGATTGAATTCATCTATAACGCTATTCAGCTTCTTTTCACATGGACTGCTCTTGCCAACTTTTACCTTGCCTTTTTCTTTGTGAGTACTCGAATTCAGCCTTCTCTTTCAGACATTCAACAGTGATTAGCTGGTGTCATCCGCGACAGCACCTGGTCAGAATAACGCCTTCAATTTTCTTAGCTCAGGAGTTGGTCAAATTATCTTTGAGGTGTTCTTGAAGGTCAGTTACCTGCTCGCCGCATTGTAATTTCAAGATTCTCATCAGTATCTAAGTTGTACATTGCTCTTCTCTTTGTTACGACAGTATGTTCCCTTGGGAATCGGCCTCAGGCGGGTTGTTCATAAAGATTCATGGCGACAAGCGGCTAAGATACTTGTACAGGGTTCGAAGTGGATCTATGCACTTGCCATGATCCTTTTTGGCTTCTGCAATGTTATCACTCTGTGGTGTGCCGGCTACACGGTTTACCTTGCCGTTCCTCATACCGTCTCTGGCTGGCAAAGCATTGGCAAGTGTGTACAAACCAACTTTCTACTCAATATTGCTTGCTGAATGTCAAAAAGCTTGGTAGCTACCAATCAAGCATTCCGCGAGATTGTGATTTCCCTAGCGGCAACCTATGGCCTCTACTTCATCTCCTCATTTATGCATTTTGAGCCGTGGCATATGTTTACTTCATTCATCCAGTATATGTTCCTTCTGCCTAGCTGTAAGTCTGTTTCCAGTTATTGTATAATCAAAAAACTGATCCGATCGTGAAAAGATGTGAACATTTTGAGTGAGTGGTTTTGGAACTAGTCCTCATCAAAATAACAACCCTTGAATTGCGCATTAGTGATGTATGCCATGTGCAACTTGCACGATGTCACATGGTACGGATCTCTTTTTCTTGATTCCGAATGGCAGCTCATGCTATCCAGGGGTACCAAGGGTGACAATTCCACTGCAAAGGATCTGGGTGGCGCGAAGAAGATTAAAGGTGATGGTGGCAAAGTGATGATGGAAGTCGAAATCCCCACTGCCCGTGAAGACGTTGATCAACTGTGGGCCGCGTCGCGTACCGCACTTAAAGTCAAACCACCCGAGGCCAAGGAACACCGTGATGCGGCAACCAAACAGTCCGACCATGATCGCAGCAGTCGTACAAATGTAGTTCTTACATGGGTTGCCACCAACATGTAAGTGTGGTCTTTTTCATGTCATCTTTCTGTAATTAATTAGCACTTAGGGTCATGATCCTTGTCTTCACGTCTTCCGCATTTTTGAATTGGGTGAATCAGCACCTCGAAAACACAGTATCGTCCAATTTCAACCCATATCTTAGCTTCCTTTTCTTTGCACTGT
Organism: Butyriboletus loyo; assembly: GCA_038093515.1. NCBI lineage: Eukaryota > Fungi > Basidiomycota > Agaricomycetes > Boletales > Boletaceae > Butyriboletus > Butyriboletus loyo. The sequence goes on from JBBPSI010000112.1 coordinate 47,635, forward strand.
AAGTTCTGTGATGAGTTGAAAGTCCATGGTGCTGACGCTGTCTCGTGGTACCTTGCGCAGTGCTGGACTGTCTGCAGTTCGTTTCCTTGGTTCCTTGTTGTACCTGATCTTCAGATTCTTCGGATTTTGAAGAGCTGCGCTCTAGACTCACTAATCCCGGTGTTGATTTCTATGGCATGAGGTACTGAATTCCAGCCCCCATTTCCAGCTCTTCGTCACATAATTCTGTATGCAGAGGTGATACTGCATACTGTACCCTTACTCCTTTGGATTGGTTTCGTTCTTGATTCGATATGATATCACCTTTTTCACGATTGTAGGTTTGCGGACCACTGTCATTCACTACATGTGTCGGTATTTCAAACGTTGGAAAGGCAACTTGATGTTGTCGAAGCTTCGTCTCAACCGTGTGTTTCAAGTTCTGTCCCTGGTCTGTCCCTGTCCACCTGGACATGACTTGGTCTGCATGAAAGTGGATACACTAGGGAGATCCCTGACAGCGAGATTGGGATTCTCTTCCTAGACTACCATTCCCAGAAGCTGCGTAGAGTATTTCTGCGGTGAAAAGAAAAGACCTTGCCATTTGCCTGATTCGGAGATCCTGCGGTTGAATGTAGTCATTAACTTTGTGCACCGCACATTTGGTTGCTAGAAGCCGAAGTTGTCTGAGCTACGACCTACTCGATCGCACGATGGAAGTTGGGCTGTGTAAGTCAAAGGATAACTCTTGTCAAGTATACGTGCTATGTGATGCAAGGAGATGGAACAGAAAGTTGCAGAGACGTTGTGCTCTCCGACCAGAGTGGGTGGGACACGAGGCATCGCATAAGATGATGGAATCTAGTGTCACGAGCAAATTCATGGAACGACGGAATGCCTCTGAAATACAACGGCTGCGAACACATCTAGAGCGTACGCTTTATCCTCGCAAGCCCCGTCTGAGCCCCGAGATTGGAGACATGGTTCACTGTTCCCAATTTGCAGCACTTGTGGGAGAAGAGCAAGTCTCGTCAGCTGATTGCAGAGTAGCTCACGTCCACAGCCAAAGATTATGCATATAAAGCGGACTTGTCATCACCAAGTAAAAACTGATGCATTGGTTAGACCCATCTAATAATGTCCGAAGTTCCTAACCAGAACGGTTTGAGAATCGCTGGGAGATCAAGACCTGATGGTTTTCCTTTTTCATCAAAGCGTACTCCGTTTTCTAGCAAAGTGATAATCAGTCTTGGGATAGCAGCAGCAGTGCCGTTGAGGGTGTGTGCGAAGGGGATGGGTGCTTGCGTCGGACTAGATGGTGTAAAATGCCGTCGATACCGAATGTGAAGACGCCGTGCCTGGTAGTCCGTGCAATTTGAAGCTGAAGAAATTTCTCCCCAGGCGCCTCTCCCAGGCATCCACGCTTCCATGTCGTACTTTCTATACGCACTTGCACCAAGTTCCTCTGTAGGCATGTCCAAAATACTGAGGAGAACATAAATAAAAATATGAACAACCGTCGTGGAGCTCTGATCAGCGGTCTTACCGGAACGGGAAATTCAGTCCCTCGAAAATCTCTGTTTGGATTTTCCGGATTTCTTCCAGGTACTGTGCACTTGAGTCCTCCTCGCAAACAACGAAAAGCTCAACTTTTGAAAATTGGTGGACACGGTATAGGCCACGGGTATCAGCACCACGAGAACCAGCCTCGGCTCTGAATGAACGACCGAGCCCGACCATCTTCACGGGCAGAATATTCTCGGAAAAAACCTTGTTCGCGAACATTCCGGCAAGGGGAATTTCAGCTGTACCCGAGAGTACCAGCTCAGGAGATGAATCCGCAATCTGATATATTTGAGAAGCAGGGTGGTCGGAGTTATAGTCTCTGGGTTGGAATCCACAGCGCAGGGCTACGTCTCCGCGAACTAAGTCAGGAGTCATCACGAACTGAAAGCCATGTTTCAGTGCAATTGAGATCGCATAGTTTATGAGAGCGTTCTCGAGCAAAGCGGCCTCTTTGAGCAGGTAGTACCATGAGGATCCTGTCACGACTGCAGCAGCCCCAAAATCGAACAACCCCAGTGCATGACCGATAGTAACGTGATCATGTTCCGGGCTGGGCGGTGTGAGAGGGGGACCATGAGTAGACAGAATAACAGCGGCATCCTCGGGGCCAATGGGGACTTCTGGATGTGTATCATTTGGTAAATGCAACGCGAGTCCCAAGAGTTTCTCCTCTACAGCAGCTAATTTCTCCTCGAGTAGAATGATTTCTGCTTTTAATGCTTTCGCCCCGTCAATGACTGCCTGCTTTTCCGTTGGGTCTTTGATTGTACGGATGCGATCGCCAAGAACGGATTGCGCGTGCCGCTTGTAGTCAAGTTGGCCAGCAAGTTCCTTCTGCTCTGCGTAAGAGTGGGCGATGGACTGCAACGCCCCAACTGGCAGGGGAAATTTTCGGTTGAAGGCGTTGTGCGACTTGTAAACTATAGATTCTGAGATGGCCCGATAGTCAAGCCGGGGTTTGGGAAGGACCGCGGTGGCTGGCGGCGAATTTGTAGCATGCTTTGAAACAAATCTCTTGGTCGCTTTTACAAAAATTCAGCGTGCGGAAGAGTGAGGGAGTGATGGATATACCTGAGTTGATCACCGAGCTGGATTGGACGCGACGCTGGTAAACGCGAGCAACTATCGAAATCATAACAACGTCCAGCTACTAAACTCGGCATCCTAAAACGCGGTCTGTCACCTTGTCACAATACGGTCTTGTCACGCGTCGCGTCAATTGCAATGGCCTCAACATCAGCAAAAGGCAAAGCACCAGCGAACGGTGCAAGCACCACTGCGTACGAGCTGCCTTGGTCAGTGTCTTCACGTCTTCAGAGAGGACCAACCTATATCCTTTCCCAGGGTTGAAAAATACAGACCACAAACATTGGACGATGTCGTCGGCAATGCCGACACGATCGAACGCTTAAAAGTGATAGCAAGAGACGGAAACTGCCCGCACATCATTATTTCGGTAGATTCTCACCTACTTCTCGCGCGAATCATACGTCGCAACTCCTCTTCGACAGGGCCTTCCGGGTATTGGTAAGACGACGAGTATCCATTGTCTGGCACATCAGCTGCTTGGAGACGCATATAAAGAAGGCGTACTAGAGTTGAATGCCTCTGACGAAAGGTTCGTGCTGGATTGTTCACTGCAAACATTGCTTCATACCCTTGCCCAACAGAGGTATTGATGTTGTGCGGAACAAAATAAAAGCATTCGCGCAGAAAAAGGTAACCCTCCCGCACGGAAGACACAAAATTGTAATACTTGACGAAGCCGATAGGTCAGTGTGTGCTGATTGCTAGAAGATGGATCTGAACCAGTTATAGCATGACAGCTGGTGCTCAACAAGCGCTACGCAGAACAATGGAGATATATTCCAACACTACACGATTTTGTCTGGCCTGCAACATGTCCAGCAAAATCATAGAACCTATACAGAGTCGTTGCGCCATCCTACGTTACGCTAAGCTAAGGGATACCGAGATACTGAAGCGCTTGCTCGAGATATGTGAGATGGAGAAGGTGACGGGTTTTTTTGGTCTTCCATTGCAAGCGCATACTCACTACCAGACAAACAGGTTGAATACAACGATGACGGTTTAACCGCACTCATCTTCACGAGCGAAGGTGATATGCGACAAGCTATTAACAACCTCCAGTCCACACATTCCGGCTTTGGATTTGTGTCTGGGGAGAACGTATTCAAAGTGTGTGACCAACCACACCCAGTGATAATCCAAAGTATTATTCGCACATGCATCAAGAGCGACATTGATGGTGCGATGGAGAAATTAAACAAGCTCTGGGAACAAGGGTATAGCGCGGTGGACATTGTGGTCACGATCTTCAGAGTGACGAAGACTTTTGACGAGTATGTCCAATGAATGACTGGCGGGACTATGGCTGACTTTTTTTCATCAGACTACCAGAGTATACTAAACTGGAGTATATCAAAGTATGAGCGACTTCCTGGTGCTTGTTCATAATACTTACTTGGTTCAGGAAATTGGATTTACACACATGCGGATACTCGAAGGTGTTGGGACCCTTATCCAGCTTGGTGGCCTTTTGGCTCGGTTGTGCCGGCTCGTATGTCCCACCGCTCGCCGTAGAAAAGAAAATTGCTGATAGTATGGCAAACAGCACATGAATTCCGAGCTTTTCCAGCTATGACCGTTCTCTGCAACCAACGTCTTGGTTCGCGATCAGATCTTCCATGGAATCTCCCTCACTTTTGGCTCGCATCAGTAGATCTGAATTGGCTAGTTCAGTTTTGTAGCCAAGGTGATGCGAGTAGTTTATCGCAGGAGTAACATAGCCATATTGTATATGCCACTTTGTGCCCCCAATTTGGTGGTCTAACTAAAACTACCAGCGTGTTGCATGTAAATATTCAAGATCATGGCGAGGCCCGAAGAACTATGTTCGATCATTCAACAGATACTTAGCCCCGCACCCGAAGATGCTGAAACATTGTTGGAAGAAATCGGTCTGGGGACCATTCCATCTCGTGAACAAGTCCACCACGAAATCGACGCCAAGCTCTTGTCACCTCCGGACACTCTGCCAGACCACTGGTTGTCCAAGTATCAGATGTATGGATTTCTTGCATTAGGGTTCATCGAGTTGATACTTTTCGGTGCAGACACTGGAAAACTCAGCCTTACATTCCATCCTTGCTTTCCTTCGAGCCTGCACCACCGCCTACGAGTTTGAGTTTTGTTCGTGCGGGTCTAGATGGTCGTGTCATGGGCTATGCAGAGGTGCGTATTTCGAGAACTCACTTGTTTTCAGGGACTAACAAATCCAGGCACCAAATCCCCGTATTGTAACGGCCTTAACATCGACCTCGATGGATCGTGCTCCGGGACCAGTCGGTGCCTTTGTAAGGGGGAAGTCAGGTCATGTCCCCTTTCAGCCGGGAGGTCTTGATGGAGTATTGTTTTCCTCTTCTCAAACCGGCATCTCAGAAGAATCAGTGAAAGGACTGAGGACCATTCCCCCAGGTTTCTCAAGGGGACTTCGACTTGCAGGCGAGGAGCCTGAGAACGAAGCCCTTACTGCTCTCGAGGAATCTCTCACGTCCGCAAATGGGGAATTGGTATTTATCCTGATGTCATGTTTCTATGTCATGTTTTCTTAACTATCAAAATCCTCAGGACCAGGAAAACCATCCTGCAGAAGAACTAGAGTCTGAGATCGAGCTACTTAGTGGCGACCCCATTGCTGAGGTGGCCGAACTCCTACCAACTACTGTGAGACTTTGTCACGGAAGCATCTGGATCTTGCTTACGCTTGGATGCAGAGATCACATCTACGACCAACGAGGACGCGTCGCCCCCGTTCCAAGATTGTCAAGCGTGAATGGGCTCATGTGGTGGATATTAACAAACCGATGACCAACTTTCACGACCTCGTTCCGGAAATGGCGCACAAGGTTAGTTCCGGAGAGCCTATAGTAATTACACCAGTGATGCAGTGATGGACGGCGTTTTCCCAGTATCCTTTCGAGCTGGATACTTTCCAGAAAGAAGCGGTGTATCACCTAGAGATGGGCGACTCTGTCTTCGTCGCTGCGCATACATCCGCTGGGAAAACTGTGGTCGCAGAGTATGCGATCGCTCTAGCGGAGAAACACATGACTAGGTGTGCCTGAACAACGCGTTTTGCACTTCCGCCCTTGAACCTGAACGATACAGAGCAATTTATACATCACCTATAAAGGCACTGTCCAATCAGAAGTTCCGTGACTTCAAGCAGACATTCTCCTCTTCTTCGGTTGGAATCTTGACCGGCGATGTACAGATCAATCCAGAAGCAAGTTGTTTGGTTATGACGACGGAGATTCTACGTAGCATGCTTTATAAAGGTGCAGATCTCATCCGTGACGTGGAGTTCGTAATATTCGATGAAGTGCACTATGTTAATGACGCAGAGGTGACGCATCTCATCCGCGTTGCGGTGGTTTCTAATCGATCCATTCGGATTTCTCAGCGAGGCGTTGTATGGGAAGAAGTTATCATCATGCTACCTGATCATATTAGCATCATTCTTCTATCTGCGACAGTACCGAACACCAAAGAATTTGCTGATTGGGTTGGGTACGCTACCATGCGTTTTCTGCTGTGAATTGGCCTCACGGACCGTAGGCGTACCAAAAAGAAGGATATCTACGTTATTTCAACAGTGCAGCGCCCAGTACCTCTGGAACATTACCTGTATGCTGGCAGGGATATGTTCAAGATTGTGAACGCTCAAAGAAGATGGGTCCCTGAGGGGTATATATTCCCTCATAGTGCTGAAACGTGTTTTCCCTCACGATTTTTTCTTAGATACAAGGATGCTGGTGAAGCACTGAAGAGGAAGCAGGATAAGGAACGGGAAGCGGCTGGTTTACCTCCAGTTCAGAGGATTGGTGCGCGTGGTGCAGCGCCACGAGGGCAACGAGGGGTTGCCCCCGCTCGTGGCGGTCAGCGAGGTACCACTCCTAGCGGATCTGCATTGCGAGGCCGAGGTGGCGGGCCTGCGCGTACAATCCACACTGGCGCTGACAAAAACGTCTATGTCCATCTCCTCGCCCACCTGCAAAAAAAGGGTCTTCTGCCAGTTGTCGTCTTCACCTTGTCGAAAAAGAGGTGTGAGGAAAACGCAGCCACCTTAACTAATGCCGACCTCTGTAACTCCGTCGAGAAGAGTGAGGTCCACGTTGCAATGGAAAAGGCGCTGTCCCGCCTCAAGGGTCAGTTTTGCGTAGCATGTCAATTCTCTGTAAATTAACCCTTTTTAGGATCGGACAAGAAGTTGCCACAAATTAGCAGGATGCGCGACCTCCTCTCTCGTGGTATTGGGGTGCACCATGGAGGGTTGTTACCAATTGTCAAAGAAGTAAGCCACCATCCCAAGTGTCACAACTATTAATGCATCCCATGCCAGGTGGTCGAGATATTATTTGCTCGGGGATTAGTGAAAATCTTATTTGCAACTGAAACGTTTGCCATGGTAAGGAATGACCGCGGTGTTTCTGCGGTGTCTGACAGGACAGGTGGTCGCAGGGTGTTAACATGCCTGCTAGATGCGTAGTGTTCTCCAATATTCGAAAACACGATGGTCGCTCTTTCAGGGACATTCTCCCTGGAGAGTACACTCAAATGGCTGGTCGTGCTGGGCGCCGTGGCTTAGACACCACTGGCACCGTTGTTATCGTTGCGAGTGATGAGTTGCCTGACGTACGAGTTACCTTGTGCCGACCATTTGCTCGTTCGCGTGCTGACTGCTTGCCGTTGTAGCAAACAACGCTGACTACCATGGTTCTCGGAACTCCAGCAAAGCTGCAGTCGCAGTTCCGCCTTACCTACAACATGATTCTCAACCTGCTACGAGTGGAGGCTCTCCGAGTAGAGGAGATGATCAAACGTAGTTTTTCGGAGAATGCTTCCCAACGGCTTCTGCCGGACCAGCAGAAAGCAGTCGCTGAGGTGAGTGGCAAGATTCCTCTGTAAAACGGATATCGAATTGCGCGCAGCACGAGAGGAGTCTCCTCTCAATGCCAGAACTCCAGTGTGACATTTGCTCGAGCGACATCGAACGCTATTACGACGCCCAGAGCACTGTGATAAACCATAATAAACGCCTCTTTTCTATGGCTGCTGGCGGTGCTACCAATCAGAATGTACTTGCAACTGGTCGAATAGTCATTCTAAGGAATTCAGTGAGCACAATTCTGCAATTTGAGGTAGACTGATGAACGTGGCCTTGCCAGCACTTTTATCCTTTTCATGCAGCAGTGTTGCTGAAACCTGATCTCCGGGAGTCAGGAAGCGGACGGAAATACTTTATCCTTGCCCTCGTGGATCGGAAATTGAAGGGCGTCAAGCAGGGTATACTCATCCTTTCTTGTAGTTGATCTGGCTCACCAATACGCTGACATAGATGCTGATGGAGTCGTAGTCCCCCCCAAGTGGCCTCCTGTTCCCTCGGCGCTGAAGCCTGATCATGCCACGTATGAGGTTACTACCGTTAATTTGAGCAACATTTCTTTCATCACAAATAAAGTTGTGAAGGTGAGTCTTGGACAGTATTAGACCTTTGAGGGATATTCAGACCTTCGAGCGCAGGTAGATGCTTCCGCGATTGTTGATAGTCATAAAAAGGCTCCTATTCTTGAGGCAACCTCCGCCTTGGAGACTGTGGTTATGGAATGGGTTACAGCTGGTACGCTACTGGAGATGGACTGGAGTCGCATGCGCACTCTCGAATTCCAGGAGACTCTTCGTGCTAGGAACGAAATTGTGGAGAGTCTTCAGACGTTCGAGTGCACCCACTGCGAAGACTTTGATGACAATGCGAGTTCAGGCAATTGATGTTATCGCTGATCAAATCATTGACAAGCTTAACAGTATATTCATCTCCACGGACACAAGGTTCTACGGTCAAAGATAGCCACATTGAAGGATGCAATCTCAGAACAGAACCTGGAACTTATACCGGAGTACGAGCAGAGGATTCAAGTTCTCAAGGAGCTTAAGTTTATCGACGAAAACCAGACAGTCCAGCTCAAAGGGCGAGTGGCTTGCGAGGTAGTTTCCCTTTGCCTTGACACGACATATGACACTGACCGCTATATAATAGATCAACTCGGTCAATGAACTTGTTCTTACTGAGCTTATCCTTGAGAACACGCTTGCAAACTATGAACCTGAGGAGGTGGTCGCACTTCTTTCTTGCTTTGTCTTCCAAGAGAAGACGGACGTCGAACCCGCTATACCTCCCAGGTTGCAAGAAGGTTTGGCGGCAATCATTGTAATCGCTGATCGGGTTGGACGTATCCAAGACCGACATAGAGTCGCTGCGGAAGGGTTCAGGTCCACTCTCAAAAGTGGACTAGTCGAGGTGGTATATGAATGGGCAAAGGGAATGGTAGCTAAAACTTCTGCACAATCTATGCCATGCTTAACGTCCTTTGTCAAGCCATTTGATCAGATTACCTTGCTGACTGACGTGGCGGAAGGAACCATCGTCAGGGTCATCACACGCCTAGACGAGACCTGTCGGGAGGTCCGAGACGCCGCAAGAGTGATTGGTGACACTGAACTGTTCAGGGAAATGGAGGAGGCGCAGATTAAGATCAAAAGAGACAGTACGTTGGCACCTTCACTCTGTCCGGCCTCCGTTGACTATACTAGTCGTGTTCGCTGCAAGCTTGTATTTCTAGCATTTCTTTAGTTGGCAGTGTGTGTTTGAATTTACCTAAAAGCAGTGCTCGCGTGTGATGGATTCATTTGACGATGTGAACAGACCTGGAGTGCCAATTTCCGGGACAGTTTCTTGTTGCGGCAGAGAGAATTACTACGACTGAAAATCCCGGAGTCATGCTGATCGCCATTCCGAGTCGACAAGAAGAGAGCCGGGTGTTTTTTCTCACGGGGCCAAAAGACACATACATTCCAATAGCCTCCAGCTGGTATGTAGTCCACCAGAGATTCAAACAACGTTACGGTGTAGTCCCGGTGACATGGAGGAACCCAACAGACAACATCTTAGAGAGTCCGCTGCCCACGCCGCTCTCGGTGACAATATCCCAACGGCAGAACCATCAGGGACCGGAGGCCGCGCCGACGGCAACGAATGCTCATTTCTTGCCCTAAACGTCAACAATGTCGTGCATCAACGCCGCAGGGTCAATCCCGAAAGCCTGGCGTTGCGTCTCGGACCTGACCTCGTACGAGATTTAGATGCCCTCATCGCACCCGGTAACACGGAAATGCCATCGTTTGCCGTTCGCAGGGAACTCCAAGAACGATACAACATTGACAGAAGACACATTTACGACTATTTTCACAGCAGGGGCTTGCGCGTGGTGAAAGAAGATAAGCACGGCAATCCAATGACGGTGAAGGACCTTCCCACTCTCTTGGTAATCGTCCATATTTATGCGAGATCATAAGCTCACATACGGTCTAGCCTAATCTTCGCCCTTTGCGGCAGATACCCATCAAAACTTCTCGTTCACACCCTTCGTACCCTGTAGCGGCAGAAAGAAAGCTCGTCAAATCCCGTGGAGTTACGAAAGCAAAGTCTGGCCGTCCAAAGAATCCATCAGTGAATCCCAGGATCATTCCGATTAACTGCGAAACCAATGAATCCGCAGACACCGACACCCCTGTTTCGGAGCATTCTCCGGACGCAGTTCCAGCACCTACCTACGTTTCTGTGAACCCGCTTCTTCCTCACATTCCACTCTCTCCTATGGACGAGAGCTGTACTTTCAACTCGGTCGCAAATCCCCTAGATGAATCGTTCTCGGTCAGACGCGCCATTGGCGATATCGCCTATGCCTATCGCCATAAATTAGTGTTTGAGAGAATGCAAGAGCTCACCGAATATCCTACCAAGTTGGCTCTCACGGATGATCCGTCACTTTTGTGGAGCAAGACTTTGCCTTGTGCTGAAAGCGGCGATGGTTTGCTTCTTCCCCACGTGAAACCTCTTACTTGGGACGAACGACATGCGATCTACGAAACCCTGTCTGACAGTCTTGGACCCGCACATGGCATCCAGGAATGTCAAGGTACTTACAGGAAGCACATGGAAGCACGCACGAAACTCTATTTTGAGGGACTTATATCTGTCCCTTGCCACCACTCCCAGCAACCCGCCAGGACGAGCCCATTATTGGATCGGGAGGCCCATTTAAAAACCAGCGAATTCAGGCACTGGCTCTCTGAGACTAGGATCCTCAAACGCGACGGTATAAGTGGCTCGCCACGGTTCCGTCCAAGCCACCGAAACGCCAACGTGGCAAAGCAACAGGACATGGATGGAGTTATGGATAAACAATATTGGCAGGGAACCAATTCCCACTGGATGCAAACACTGGATGAATTGTTCCCGCCGCCGGGAGACAGCACGAATAGCAGCGATACCATCACGGATTCACCCGTTGTCCACGCGCGAGAAGTTACCCGGATGACCGCACATACACAAGGTGTCGCCGACGAATGCAACGCGGGAGATCAGTTACTAGTCTCGGTTACGCCCAGTCCATGCTTACCTATCCTTCCAGACACATCAGCCGCCGAAACTCGACAAACTGGCCAGGCTCAATTCCACGGACTTTCGGGCTTCCCAGGGCCGCAGGAGGTCAAGACTCGGATGTCAGCTGCTGACATGGGCAGTCATCCTCAGTGGCTGGAACATGTTCCGTATGTTGCTCACTCGGGGCGAGGTGCCGGCCCGAGTGAGACGCAACGCAGAGGTCATGTGGCTAATAACGCGCGGAGCCGTCTACCGTCCTCCAGCCCACGCAAGCCTCAAATACGTGATCTGGATAGGATTCGGACAAGACCGGTTACGTCCCGTGATGCGAGGAGACGAACGCCTTCTGCCGCAGGTGGCATCTGACTGCGTTCCCAGTTACGGTGCATGTGGGATTCAGAGCATGTTTGATCAGTAATCTTGGCAGCGTTTGACACTATTAATGGCGCGACGCCCCTGTCTATGGTACAGCAACTTTTTTTCTGTCTCACCGGCTGTGCGACCCTGTTATTTTCTTTATCCTCGGTCAAATTATCACCTCATAACACCCTGTAATAATATAGTGTCCTGTACTGGTTTAGCAACAATAGCATCGTCGCAAGTCCATTAGGTCTAGCTAGATCAGAACACTCGCGAATGTGGATCAAATACAGGATGTCTACCATAGACTATGGGCTCCATTGTGTGCTTTACATATGCTATATCGATGTGATGCCGTGAAATAACCACTTGCTTAAAAAAAGATAACGTGAGAGTACAAGAACGTCCTAATTAACTTGTAAAAATCAGTGCCACCGTATCGGCAGATCCACACGCCCACAGGAATACATCTTTTCCTCCACGGAACAAGGTCCGCTGGCTGACTGATGTTCTTGACAGAATGTCAACCCTTGTTGTGCGAACCGGTCGTTTTCCGTCGCTATGATGAGATCTTCACACATCGATTCCGATGCGTCTTCTCCGTCGCAGCAAATGGCATCCACGGCGCCCCTGGGAGGCGATTTCTTCAGTTGGTACCTCACAACATCCGAGACAGGCTGGCAGAGCAACGGGAGAGGTGACGGTATCCGTGATGGATGCGAACCGCGCGCGTGGGGTTTCGGCGAACTAATTTCGTTCGCACTGGATGCGAGGTCAGCCAAGGGTATAGGCGGTATAGGGCGGATCGGCTGTGGTTGTAGGATGGGTAGAGGATGATTGGATGCGAGTCGTGATCGATGTGGTGATGGAACGGAAGATGCGAATGCGCCTGCGAGCGATGATGATGACGAGATGTGGTTGTACAGCGATGGTGAAGTCGGTGCGAACGAAGATGTCAAAGATGAGTAGCTGCGGTGGGTATACGTGTGTTGTGAGGGGCATGGAGCTTCCGAAACGGGAGGGGAAGATGTTTGAGGGGTAGGCGAGTGCGTTTTCTCAGTCCATCGCTGGTGAGTGGCAGCGGTTGACCGGCGCGATGCGCTCGGGTAACCTGGAACAGACGCAGATAGCCTTCGGTCGGCTGGAGAAGAAACCCCAGGATGGGTGCCATAGGACGATGACAACGTGTCACCTAATGCTCCTTCCAACGCGGATGTGGACTTGTTGACGTGTGGCGCCGATGCACCGTACAGCGGTGAATGTTCTTCGTCTATCCATTCCATCTCGTCCGCAAAGTCAGAGTCGATGTAATCTTCGTCGTCATCACAATCAAATTCGTCAATGTCCATGATTTGGAGCTCCACTTCATCCAGGTCGTGTTGCGCGAATGGAGAAGATGGTGTCAGGATGGAGTGCGAAGAAATGGAAGACGGCGTGTCGATGTCTGACACGAGAACAGGTTGGGGAGCGTGAATAGTCACCTTTGGATTGACGATGGTCTCGGGAAGTGATGATGATCGAGGAGGGATGGAATAAAATATCGACCAAGAGTCGGGGACAGCGGCTGCCCAGCTTTCCTTGGAATAGTATTGCTCGTAGCCCGAGTAGATATAGCTAGGTGAAGGTGTTCCGGATGTGTGGAGGTAAGGGTACATGGTGTTTCTTGGCGAGTTGTGTGATTCGGATGGCGAATATATGTGCGGCTGTAAGGCCGCCCGACGAGTGGATGATTTATCATTCACGGGATAAGGGTAGCAGGCAGTGGATATCATAATATACGAATCGGGGTGGCCTGAGGGAAGCCAATTAACCGATGGTAAGGATCTCAGGCAAGAGGATGGGGTATCAGGGACGACTCGGACTGAATGATACTGTACATTTATACCCGTGTATCTCTGACGTTGGCAATTGATGGATGCCTCGAAAGTGCATGACTTCAACTTATGGCTGCGCTCGGGGCTTCCATTTATCAAATAGCCGCGATGGATCCGAAGTGGCAAGGTCAGCAGAAGAATGGGGTGAGATGGACCTTATGAAACACGTCTTAGCTACAGCGAGTATGCCACACGGGTTCAAGAATGGACAAACCTGAAAGGGATCGCCAACCTGAGTTGGAGGCGCCATGCGTGAGATATATCCGGTAAATCAGCGAATTGGATGTAGGTAAGATGGGGGCGGTGCCGCAAGGGGGGGTGACTTGTGAATCAGGAAAAGGATGGTTTGCGATGCCAGTATTGGTGGGTGGAGGAAGGGCGCACCTGGAACGCGTGTTGACAGCGCCATGAAACCTTGACTGACACGGCGTTCTATGGCGACGAGCCAGTAAGTACTGTTATGGAACTGCTTCCATGACACTCTTCCGTGACTTGACGTTTCCCAGTCCGTCTCTGCACGGTCTCTGGCGTCCGTGGGGAAACATACGTACAGCCGAATACGCACACTTGCAGACCAGAAAAATGATGGTTGGCCGGAGCTAGATATAGGAACGTCAGGTTCTCATGGACAATGCTCGGCTCGCTCCGTTCTGATTAAAACCCCCCGCATTAATGTGGACGGACTCACAGCTATAATGTCGTAAGGGATGCGAGATACGTCGTGGAGCTCGGAACTGCGTACCAGGGGTCAGTGATATCGAAATAACGTTCGGAGCGACAGTCCCTCATCTCAGCTAGCCGTGTCACCGCACAGCAGCTGATGGGCTGTACTTGCAGTAATCATGATTGTCGGCTGAGTTGAGCTGGCTGCAACCATCTGATTTCTGATTCATATACATACATATGCTGATTGCCAGCTTGCCAGCGAGTCGCCACTGGTCTGGCCGATGGACATGCTGCCATGCGTCTCCAGCAAGGCCTCAAGGCCAGGCTAATCACCGATCCGCGCATCGATTATCTTTTTCGTTACGAGTTCGACAAGTAGGCCCACGACAAATATGACCAACGCACCCTTTTTTTTCTTAGAGCCATTTCAATTCAGGGCGTCCTCGCGACCCTGACTGTAACGGACTCATCACTGCAAGCCGGCATCAGTGGGACGGTTATTGGTCGGAACCAACGGCTAGCAGTCTGTAGCACTCGGCTACACTCGGTTAGTGTTGGAAACCAGATTGTTTTACTGATAGAGTCCAACCGCCACCAAACTGAACAGGATGATTCAAATGATGATGACAGTGTATACATGTATAGTGGTACCTGTATATGAGACCAATGAAGGACAGTGAAAAATGGACCGTAAAAATGCGGAAGCGCTAACAATGGTGTACCCGCGAATATATACAAGGCCTTCCTGAGCATCAAGGGATGCCGCATCAGCAATGGAAAACATCGATTACACATGCGCCGCCACAAACACACACTTTGAATCACGACACAAACATGTTTACTCAACAACAAGGCCACCCATTGCCCTCTGGACGTCCCGCATAGTCGAGTCAAGCGGAACACGCGGCGTGGAGACAGGGCTGCTACCCCCAGTCGAATTTCCATTGATAACGCGTGGTCCCAACGCGGGGTGTCTCACACCAAGAGCAGCACCAAGCATTCTCTTCCCTGGGTCACCGATCTTGGGAGGCCCCTCAGCGTGCAAGATCGCGGGATCCTCGTGAGAGACGGCAGAATTAATAAGATCATTCAGCGAAGGGTGAGAAGGAAGCGAGGGAAGCGTAGGCGAAGGTTCCCGGCCATTGATCTTGGGCGAGTGCTCTGAAATGGTTGCATTGGGCACGTGACCGTTTCCGTTGCGAGGACCGTTGCCGTTCTGGCTGTTGTTAGCACTGCGGCTTGGGAAGACGGAAATGGAAGCGGCGCGCATGTTGTGCCCGCGCGAAGGGTTGCTGTTGTGCTGGCCACGGGCATTTACTATTTGGATGACGCTCTGGGCATCAGGACCATCGTATGGTTTGATGGATGCAGTCGTATTGGTTGCCAGAATGGCAGGAGGGAATGCGAGGGTGTGAAGATAGGCACGCTTGGCTATATAAGCAACCAGACAAATTTGTTCAGGCTGCTTGTGCACGGGTATGTGGCGTACATGACGACGTACCTACGGAAGCGTCCTGGAAAACGATCAACAGGCTGGTATCGTCTTTCCATTTGATCTTGAACCCTCCGCCGACGTTTTCCCACTCGGAAAAAGCAGCTTGAATGTCCTTGGTTTTGAGCTCCTTGGCGAAGCCAGTGAAGGACAGAATGCGAGTTACGGAGGCAGAGAGTCCAGAGGTCGAGGCCGAAGACATATTTTGACGAGATTAGTGTAAATACACGGGTGGTAAACGGATAGCACTGATGGAAAGAAAAGCTGGGGCGAAAGAGAGGGATATCGAGAGAAAGTCGAATAAGCGGGCAAAGTGGGTACTAGCACGGGTTGAAATTGAGACGTTTGCCGAGTGGAACGTGCTCGGATGAAGACCTACCGGAACTGCGCAAGGATGCAAAACGAAGTGCGTAAAATACGTGATGGATTGTTTGAACGCGGTGGAAGGGAGTGTTTGTGTTGGATGTTGTACAGACGCTGACGGACGACGACGAACGGAAAAAACAAAAGAGACAGGGACAACAACGAACCTGGTGTATGTATGTCCTTGACCGCCTTTGTGCGGGATTCCCACGAGTCCCTTGCCGTCTTCCAACCGTAACAACGTCGTCGCGCACATCCCCGGCCAAGCGAGGTCGTCTGAGCCGAACACTAACCCAGTCAGGATCGCAGTGCTGTCTCCCAGCGACAACGAGAAGCATTTGAACGCGTTGACGGCGAGTACTCGTCTTTTCATATCCACCTCTTCCTTATTGGGAGGCCCTCTAATCCCCCTCGCCTTAACGCTAGACATGATCATGGACAACGACCTGCTCCGCGCATGGATGCTCGTGCACGAGCTCAGCGATCAGCTCGCTCACAACCACAAAATGACCAGCGCCCTCCAATCCAGAGTTGTGTTGCTCAACGTCCGTTGACACCCTCTTCCCCAACTAGGTTTGGCTGACGCAGCGGCTTGACAGGAACAAGCTGCACGTTCTGGCTCAGGTTTCGCGCTGAGGCGGTTTAATATCGATATCTCAAAAGGTCCGTCCTCCGCTCGCCATTCGCAGCAGGATCCGATTTTTGGCTGCGCCGCAGAGACGTTCGAATCAGAATTGGAGCGTATGAACGCCCAATTCATCATCGAGAACCAAACTTTGTTGCACGAAAACAAACAACTCAGCCTCTTGCTCAAGGAGTACGAAAACACTATGGAAACCATCATGACAAAGTTTCGCAATCACGCGGTGCGTCCTAGCTTGGCCATCATCGCACCTCGTTATCTATTATTGATAGGGGAAATTGTTCAACAGTTGGCTGCGCAACAACATGAGCTAACATTGACACGCCATTATGAAGGCCTCATACTTGCATGCGACTCGCAGAACCAATTCAATGATCTTGCTACGGAGACGCAGACAGCCATGAGCCTACAGCGTCTCGCGCACAACCTCCGTGCACTCTACCGTTCTATGACCGGGGAAGATCCAGACTCTGCCGATGAAAGTCCAGAAGATATAGAAGTCGACATACAATCACTCATCAGCGCCCTCTCCGAGAACGGGTCACCGAATTTCCACGAAGACTGGGCGCTTGAACGCGAATGTGAAATTGCTCGACTGGAGCATGAAAACGGAGAGCTACGGAAGATGCTCGGCATTGATCTCGCCTCGCTCGCTGATAAGGGCGTCACTCTGGATTTGGATCGAGAAGAGAGCGGGCGATCCTCGACGTTGCGGGCAGACCCAACCCGGAATCGGAGCGAGTCGACTTCAAGTGGTTCTAGGTTCGGTACCTGGAACTTTGACAATGAGCAACAACAAGAGAGATTGGCTTGGGGTGGGTGGGAACCCAACATTCCTCAATCTCAACCTCAGCAAGCACCGTCAGGGAATGGGGCACCCTTGCCGCGCGGGATGGACATACCAAATGGCATGCGTATTCAGCAACCTCGGCGACCGCCCATGTTCACACGGAATGTTGTTCCTGCCCCACCGGTTAGTGTTGGTCCGAATCGCAATATCCCCCCATCATCGTGGGCTCAGCAGTCGGCGTTGGACCGGGCATGGTCGCAAGGTGGTTCTACTCTAGACCTTAGTCGATGATTTTAATAACCTCGATTGCGGTGCCCCTCATGACTATTATAGTTTTCTCTCCAGAATGACTAGACGAAATGATGATCTATCATTGCATTGTAACGATAGTGATGGAGAACTGGGAATGCAAAGGAGCGCGAGTGGACCGTTGGGAAGACAAGGGTACGCGGCGAGAAAACAGAACAAGAATATGCACGAAGGAATGAACAAGCGGTATGTACGGAAAGCTGTGAGGGTATCGTGAGATTGGAGACACAAAGATATCGATACAACGGATGCCACCGGTGAGTTGTACACTGGAAAACAGAAATGCAGCAAAGAGATAATTAGAATTAAATGCGCATAACTCATTATAGAGTTCTTGGGAGACCTTGCAGGATATTATATCGAGAATGATGTTTGGGCGCGAACCAGAGCTTGATCTGGGCGGCTTATGCGACCACAAAGCGGACCTCACATCCAAGCCCGCTTCGGCCTCGGCCTTCAAAGGCTATACCGAGCATACGTTCCTTGCCACACCCGAGCCCGCCTTCGCGCGCTCGCCCTTCCCACTCCTTGCCACGGGCACACATGAGGTTTTGCAAAGCCCTCAAGCGGAGGACCGCGGGGTTTGCGACAGGCCGCATACGATATGCCAGCGCAGCAGGTGGTGTACGGGGTCGTAGCGGCGAAGGAAAAATGATAGCATTCTTAGGGACAGGGGGTTTAGGTAGACCGGTAGTCACCGATGGCTGCGACACAAGCGGAATGAAGTGCACAGGTTCGGAGGTATGACTGATCGGTGTAGTCGCATCCGTAAGCTTTTGAACATCTTTGGCGAGTGCGCGATAGCCTTCGGGTCGTACCTCCCGCTGACATTGCAATGACCTGCGAGGCTGTGAAGGTGTGACGTGGTCGAGGTAGGGAGATTCTGTAGTGAATATTGTGGCGGCAATATAGGCTGATTGTAGGCCTTTGGCGGCCTCGACGATGGTGGCGACAGAGCGGGTGACACGCTTCACCAGGGCACCTTTGAGGCCTCGCGATGAAAAAACTTTGGTAGAAGAGTCGGACGGTGTAACACGCGGGTCATCGTCTTCAGGAGGGGTGTGACCATGATGCGGCAAGATTGGAGGCGATAAGGGGCTCTCTTCAACAGAGATACGAACAAAAGCGCAATGTGGGTGAAGTTCACGTTGAGTCTCGACAAGAGTGGGAAGAAGACAGGGCTGGGAAGTGGTGGGGGAAGCTAACATGGGCGAGTCAGGTGTAGTGAGGTCGGTGGCCGTGGAGCGCCAGCTGCCAAAGGAGAGCCATGAGCTGGAGCGGGAGGGGGATGCATAAGATGACAAGGATGTGGCTGACGGGATGGAGGGCATAGGGGCGGTAGTAAGGACTGGAGACTTTGAAGTCTGCTGGTCGCGGACCACGTCTTTACCCTTGGCCTTTCTTCTCTCTCCTTCTTGCCACTCGACGACCTGGAGAAGATTGTCGAGGAGCTCTGCGCGTACGAAAGCCTTGCGTCGGTGAGGAGGTTGTGTCACGATAGGCAGGCCGGCAATACGTCTTGCGTCTTCTACACGCTCGGAGGGGTCAAGAGGGAAGAGATTTCCGTTCATGGCATTGATGACCTCTTTGAAAGAGACGGAACGGTCGTGGGATCCAGGTGAGCGGGCCAGGACCTTGTTGGCAGCCTTGGGTGAACGACAGTGGAGGGATGGGATGAACGGTTTGGATGGAGGCATGAAGATATACTGAAAGGGATCTGGGTCTCGCTTGATGGAAAGGGGGGTCTCCAATCGAGACTAGGAATGCGTGATAAGAGCAGGCTAAGGAGGGGGGATGAGAACGCACCCTGGTAGAACGGTGTTGGAGGTTCTTATACGCAAGGCGGCGACGTTCTTGCTCGAGGGCGTCGTGTTCTCGTCGCTGGAGAGCGCGGAGTCTTTCTGCATGGAGACGGTTCTTGTCGTCCTCCCAGAGCTTTTCACAAGCTCTGAGACGCTGTGCACGCTGTGATTCGTGCCACCACTGCCTTTGTCGGCGCCGTGTCTCTTGCACGGCACGCTTGTCGGCGTCGTCGAGGATGAGAGGGCCGGAAGGGGCGAAGCAGACGTCAAAGTCCTCGTCGCGGACCTGGTCGATTCGGGGATCGGCGTCGTTGGTGACGTGGATGCCTTTAAGTTTCAAGAGGAGGATCTTTGCGAGATGGATGTTGTCGAGGGCGTACGCGACCTGGACCTGGTCCTCGAGGGACTGGGGTGTGGGGTCGGGGTCGGCGGGGAGAGGGATGGGCCGGGAGGGTGTTCGGGACTGCCTGCGTTCCTCGGATGCTTGTCTTGCGAGTGCGACGGGGGATATGTGGGGAGATCTGCCGCGGTGCTGCATCTGTGGAGAGAAAGTTGCAGAGAGGGGGAAAAACGCAGACGGGAGTGGTCACCTCCGAATCGTTAAAATATGAACCCGATCCCACGCGGTGTGCCTCGAGGCTTTTTTCTTTTATGAGCGCTACTTGAAACAACATGGCGGTGTCTCGTCCCAATCGTGGACCGTCCACTCGTCCTTGCATCGCCTCGAGGCTACCTTTGTTCACGAACAATCCCCTTTTGTTCACCACCACCACTACCACCACCGTCGTCGTCGTCCTGTCCCATGTACGCGATCGCACGCACTGTCAACGGCGTGCCTCCTCTGCCATCCATAAACAGCCCAGATGAAATCTTTTAATCGTCCCAATCTACCTCCGCTGATCTCACACGTACACACTGATATGCCTTTTACTTGCCCAAGCGTGTTTCCCAAGCCATCCCCATCCCGTATCCCGCTTAGATATATCCCTTGTCCTACTACCGTCCTTCGGGTCTCTCCTCCCCAATCGAGCTTGCTCAGTCCTTCCGCGTAGCCTCGAGGCATCATTGATAATGAATGGCTCGCACTGCTCATGAGTACAGCTTCTATCGCTGCCCCATCCGCCGTCCTCCTCTTCTTTGGAATCATTCCTCTTCTCCTCGACCTTTGACAATCTACTCTTGACTTGATCGGAGTGTCCACTCATCCGGTATATCACCCTGATCTCCATCTGATGCTCCATCAGGCGCGTCGTTTAGGAATAGCACTTGACTCTTTCGTCGCGAACCCAACGCAGTGCCATCTTCCCATCTTGGCGTAGAATCTGATTTATTTTCATTTTCTATCATGAGTTGCTTCCTCTAATAAATATCGTGTGACTCGGCCGGCGTAAGCACTTGGATACCATCCGCTCGAGTTGGCGTTCAACGTAGAACATCGAAGACATTGACCATGTGTCAAAACTACTTCACTAGAGCAATCCGAGGATCATTCACGAATGAAAGTGCGCAGCATCGGGAGAACCACAAAGCTCTCCGTCCATCGAGCCCGAGTTTACTCCGCAGGGCCTCCATTCATCCGATCCCGTCAATCCAGAGCGACGGAGACGAAAGCGTCGGCGATCCTCTCTCCTGGTCAGTGTTGCCTTTTGATTCCGCATCCGACACTACAACCGTGACCTCCTGCTGGGTGTCCTACCAAGATGCTTCCTTTACATCCACCAATGGTTCCGCCTACGATGGTTGGCTGGCATGTGATGATTCCGCCGTCCTACGAACGATACAAGAGTGCTTTCCCGAAGGAGAGCGCGGTGATCCGACATCCTACCACGGATCCTTTCAGAGCATGCAACGACCCGTCCACGTCTGTCTTATGCTACTTGTACTGTTATCCAGTCTTTTCCAAATTCCTGTGAGTGATGTGGTCTACAGCGCACAGTTGCGGAAATGAGACACTACACCGTACACGTGTAAGGTGCATGTGGGAAAACGGAGTGTACACACATTTGCAAGTCGCTGCGTTGGTCACCTCCGCCCGTCGGGTTTCCCTTCCTCTTACCCTCAGCGCGTTCCGTGCGCACCCACTACAAATCTTCATGTCTTTTCGCGCACTCTTGTATGCATATGTACTCGGCGGTCTAACGTTCATCCCCCTCGTCATATTCACCTTCATCTTCATCACCATCTACACCTCTGTCCCAGTACCCGACCCTGACACAACCAAGAATGCCAAACCGCATCCTCTGGAACGCAGCGACCACGATCACCCCCAAACTCTCTCAGAATCTGTCAACGAGTCGCCCTGCGACGTGAACGACCTCCCGCGGACACGTAAAGGCTGGCTCATGGTCCGACGCACCTTTGAAGAGTCCTCTTCCGACGGTTCGTACGTGACCTTGGTTAAATCGTACCTCGATTCGCGCTCGAAAGACCCCAAGCGGTCGCGCCCAAAGGACATGTGGTACGTCGTCCTCAAGGGCAAGGTCATGTATTTATATGAAGATGAGGGTATGACCGAGTGCGAGGCGGCGGTGGAGTTGAGTGGTCATGACGTGGTGGTCTATCCCGAAGGCTTGCTGGACGGGGAGTTGTTCACGCGGCGGAACGCCATTTGTTTGAAGCCTCGGCCCACGGGCGCCGAGAATGGCTCGCCGAGCGTGTCGAAGGAGACGGTGTTTGGAAACGGAGAACAGAACGAGCAGGCGGATGGGGACCACGCGGAGAAGCGGGAACAGGACGAGAAGAATAGAGAGGTCGCGCAGGAAGAGACTCCCGTGGCGCCTTGGTTCATCTTTGTCCGGTCCTGCATCGACATGGAGGACTGGTATCTGGCTCTCGTCCACGCATCCGACCATCCACCAGGGACGCCAACGCTGAGTCCCCTCAAGCCCGTGTTCTTGCCATCCGAAATGAACTCCTTGGTCGCTACGCTGGACGAACAGCCGGACATCATCCCAATGCGATGGTTCAACGCGTTGTTGGGACGCGTCTTTTATAGCTTTTACAGGACGCAGACGCTGGAGTCGTACATCATCGGCCGTCTCATGAAGAAGTTATCCAAAGTCAAGCGTCCCGCTTTTCTCTCGGACGTCGCTGTGACCCAGTTCTCGGTCGGTAACAAGGCGCCGACGTTTAGCAAACCTATGCTCAAGGAACTCACCAAGGAGGGCGACGCGTCGTTGGAGGTGGGCCTCTCGTATAAAGGCGAGATTCGTGCCACCGTTGAGGCGACTGCTGTGATCAATCTCGGGGCACGCTTTAAGTCGTATACCGTCAAACTCGTCTTGGCTGTGGTGCTTCGCGAGATCGAAGGCAACCTTCTCGTCAAGGTGAAACGCCCTCCCAGTAGCCGCATATGGTATGCCTTCACGAAGCCGCCGCGCATGGTCGTGAACGTCGAGCCCATTGTGAGCGACCGACAGATTACTTGGAGCATGATTCTGAATACCATCGAAACAAAAATCGAGGAGATCGTGAGTGAGCATGAAACTGATGCACTGGCGTGGACTCTGAACGTTGAACAGATCATCGACTCTGTAGTGCTCCCCAATATGGACGATATCAGTTTCTTCGACAGCGTCGAGTACAAACATCGTGGGGGACTATGGGCTGACGCCGCACGTTTGGACAAACCGGCGACAGAGCCGGCTCTTTCGGAGGTTGCCACCAAACCCTCCACTCACGTTGTAGGCTCCCATCCATCAGAAGAGACAGTACCATCCACCCTTGTGCGTGCCCCATTCACAGAGGAGTCGGTGACGGAGGCACCGTCACCGGACAGCATACCCATTGTTCGCCCTGTAACCACATCGTCAGAGAAAACTTCTACAACAGCTAGGCGACGTTCTTGGTTCTCTTCTGGTACAGACATCGAACCTCATTATGAACATGCAAGGGAAGTGGAGGAAGAAGTCGTGCGTGGCAGGAGAGAACGAAGCGTACAACAGGAGGGTAGTCTCACTCCTCTACCTGATGCCGCCATACAACCTTCGGACGTGTCGGACAATGACCAGGATGCCCATGAATATCTCTCCCCACGTTCGCCATCCGGCCACTCACATACGCACTCAAGGTCGTCGCGTGCTCACTCTATTTCATCTTCGGCAGGCGGTGACGACCCTTCCAACTACCTCTCCGACACAAGCGCGAGCTCCAAGAGTCCGCGCCACTCACTGGGGACGTCCGCCACGAGCTCATTCTTGTCCACGCTCAAGTCAAAGGCTGGGGACAAACAAGCACTCAGTAATACAGCTAAAGAAGCCATGAGGAAATGGGGCGTTTGGGGCTTGAAGAAAGATAATGGTGGGAATCCGTCTCCAGATGACATTTCCGACGTGGGTCCATCTGATCACCGGCCACGGACCGAAGGCACACATGGTCGCCAAAGTTATGCGGACATGCGTGCAGCGGTGATAGAACGAAGAGAACGAGAACAGTCGGAAGGGATCAACGGAAGTGCATCGCCCATTCCCATCCCTCAAGGAAGTGGCAGAGAGAAGGGGAGGTCGCCCAGCATGTCAGGTGGTGGCATGACTTCGTATTCGAACGGATCGACCTCTCCAGGCTTGTCACGCTCGTTGGGCGACAACGTGTCGAATGATCCTTTTAAAGACCGCGATTTCACAGAAGCCGCGGAGGAAAACCCTGCACCGTCATTGATTCACACTCAGCCCTCCCAAGCACGCACGATGACGATCCCAGGAATCCATGCGAGTCACAGAGGCGAAGTGATGTCCATGGGAAACGTAGCACCTGTTTCGCTTGCCTCCGAAAGCAAGCCCAAGGGTCCGACGATCCAGAGCATGTATCGTTTATGGAAGAGCCCCATTTTGACAGGACAGTCGAGTCAAGAAGCGCAGACGTCGTCTTCCAGCTCACCTGGGCGTGACGAAGCGAACGATCGAAATTGTGATGTGGCTCCGTTATCTCTCACACCCGAAGTGATTTCTCCTCCTTCGCGTCCTGTTCCACCGCCCTTGCCTCCTCGGACCATTTCTTCTGTCGCTGTGAGGCACGCAGCAGAAACGGCGGATGATTCCGCCACCTCGTCGGCCTCGGAGGCGCTCAAGTCGATTGCATCCAGAGATGAAACACGAAGGCTGTCGATTGAAATCAATATTCCGAACGACGGAGAGTCGGCGGTGCCTTTGGGGACATCGGAGGTGACTTCGACTACGGTACCTACCACGAGCCCGGATAGGAAGCCTCCTTTACCACCTCGGAGAGTGTGACGGTATCGCTTGCAATGTTTCTCGTCATGTTTATTGTCTCTCCTTGGATGTAGTATTATTTTATTGCTCGCGTTGGAGTTTTTCGCGATGGCCCGGCAGACTCGGTTGAGGTGTCAACTAGGGGCTGTGCGTACGTTACCAAGGCTTCGACTTGACTGACACACTTCAACTTGATTGGACTGTCATCCTCGAATATAAGTACGGGCGCATCGATCAGAACGAGCGGACTGAATCAGTGCAGGGAAGTTGCGGCGAGGGATGATAGTAGTGAGACAGTGGCAGACGGTTTTACGGGATCGTATTCACGTTAAGCGGCCGACTCGAATCCTCGCTATATTTATTTTATTTTTCTGCTCCTGACCGGATCCATTTCACGACTCTTCTTCTTCGTCTCCTTCTTCGACTTGTCAGGATATCCTCACATGGCTGCTACACCTCCACGACCCGCCTCCCCTGCCTCACGTCCGCTGGTTGTCCCCAAGTCGGGCCATGCTCTCCAAATCTCGCCAAACCTCGAGGCCTTACTCGAGCACGATGAGCTCACGCGCCGCAGTAGCGGCTCGCCAACGAGTTCATACTGTACCACGACTTCACCAGAATTTCTCATCAGCCTGCCGCCGCCCCCGCCGCGAAAAGCGAAGATTAGTCTAAGGACAGGTCAGCGTGAACAGGAGCCAATTCCCACGATGCGTAGCAAGGAAATAGTGCAGCGGAAGAAGATTGGCTCTGATTTCTGGCCTGGTGCGCTTCCCAAGACGTCTCCGCCAGATGGCAACGCTGCGGGCCAACCAATGTCGGCCTCTTCTTCTCGACCAGTGACCTCAAATCCATATCTCAATCCCACCCCAATATTAAGACCTATCAATACACCACCCCACTCGGATTCCGGTATGGTTTGACCCGTGATGTTCCTGGTTGGCGTTCACCCCTCTTTGCAGATGAACATCCGACTCCGAAACAATCCGAGAAGTCGTTTCCGGCCGAGATGCGGGGCAGTGCAAGTGTGTCAGATCCCTCTCACCGTCCGTCAAAAGTCGAAAAAATACTGTGGATGAGTCGCGATTCTCTCCACCTCTTCGGGTCCGCCAATGGGTTGCGTCGCAACGACCGTGCCGAATGTGGCGACGTTGATGCGGTGCCAGGTAACCCGATCACTTGGGTGTGATAGTTGCGTTAGCTGAATTTCGCAACCATAGATAGACAAATGAGACAGCTGCCTGTCACCCCTACTCAAACCGTCCCTGTTAGACCACCATCCAGGTCTGGTGACAACGATACAACCACTGCCCTCTGTTCTTGTGTTGGCGAGTCAATTAGCATCCCATCGCGACAGTTGTCATCCAAGTCTGCTGCATCGAATCCACAGCAAGGACCACTCGCTCATCCATTCGAAACCGCTCCAACACCCTCGCATTCAACCACCTCCGAGTCAGGCTCAATCAACGACCGAACAACTCCCAGCACAGCACAACTCCTACCTCGCCTATCTTTACCTTCTACTTCCATGTCTCGTCATTCATCGCCACGACTCCCGTCCGTTGATAGTCTCACCACCCGCGATTATCTATCCTTCATTGATTTCTGTTCTTCATCTACGCCTGACGAATCGAATTCTTGCAATATTCTGGATCACTCTCAGGAAATCTCTTCATCTCGTCCTCAACCTCAATCGATCACCATTCCCCCTTCCAGCCTCTACTCTACCTCGCGTCATAATCTTTCATCAAGCTCTCTTGCGAGCATGAGATTCGCTCCTCCGAGCCCTACATCTCTTACTGTACATCAACTGTCTCCAATGTATTCCCCCTCAAACATATCTTCGTCTTCTGTCCCTCTCTCGTCCATGACGTTTTCCCTACCTAGTCCCTTCGCCGCGGAACGTATCCCTCCCACACGGTTGCAACCGCTCTCAGGGCCGCCTTCCCCCTACTCCCCCCTCGAGTTCGCACCGCCACCTAGTTCCCCACAAGAAATCATCGACAAACCCTCAGCGCCAGAGTTAGTTTCCGAGCGTGGCAGGAGGCTCAAGTCAAAGAAGCGCGCAGTGTCTTTGTCGCCGCACCCTGTTCGTCATTCACTATCACCACTACCCCCTACGACGAATCAACTCGATGCAAATCAGCGAGCAGACCGTATTCGGCGAAATCGTAAGCTCGCTCGCGTTTTCGGCAGGATGCCAGGTACGGAGGCGCCAGGCGCCGATCCAGACGAGCCCCGCGTATCAAAGAAGTTGCATTCACCTTCGTTGGCAGCCTTCCTCGCGAAGCAGAAAAACCACCGGCATGCCGTGTCAGTCTCGGTCTCTCTCAAAGCTTCTGGTTTGAAGACAGAGCCTTCGACTCCATGGCAGACGGATGACCTTTGGTCTCCGGGTGGTCGCAGACACTCGACTCCTTTGTCGGCGAGTTCTTTTAGGTTGTATACGGATGACGAGGAAGATGGGACGGCAGCAAAAAGCCCTCTTGGCTTGCGTGACCTCATGGATTCGCCGGAAGTTGCATCTACGAGATCGTTTATCGATCTATCAGATGAGGAGATCCATGATGATCATTTGTCGGGCTTCTCGTTCGATCCACACCAGAATATGCGCAGATATCTGCACCAGAGCAGTTCGACGCCTTCTCTCGTCGAGCCGCTTGATTCCGAGGCACAAGTCGAAGCCGAACGGCGACAAAAACGAGAAAAGTTGGCAAGGCTCCATCGTTTCCTTGGCTCGTCTGTTCCTCCGGAGGCTGTCAATGGCAGTGTATTTGGACCGCCTCTGCCCCCCCTTGCGAGTCCGACGAGCCGCGAAGAATCCAACCGCGAGCATTGGCTTCGCGGGAACAAGAAAGCAGCTTCAGATGACTTTGACCGTGGCAGGGAGGTGTTGGACGAAAGGGAGAAGGCCCTCAACGTCCGCCGGGCGCAGAAAATGGAAAGGGTTCGTGTTGCCGTCTCCTTGTACATTTAACACTACTGACGCGATCTACAGGTATTCGGTACTCCGCCACCCCAGGTGCTTTTTCATACCCGCCCGAGTCGCCCGACAGTTCCAGTTTCTCAACCGGCGTCACCTACCGGTCTCACTCCCTACGTTTTAACTCTGGATATTTCTTCCCAGTCTCGCAACCCTAACCAATCTGCGTACATGGGCAAGACAAGCAATCGCCGTCCATCGGATTCTTCGAGATGTTTATTGCCTCATTATGAAGACACCCCTCAATCCAGCCCTTCCTCGTTCGCGCTGTCCTTCACTGATTCATTTTCCGAAACGTTGTCAGGGTTCCAACAAGTTCTGGCCCAATCTTCTGTGTATCTCAACTATCAGCATTCTTTGAATTCCTTGGTTGACATTATTGATCGGGTACGTGTTTGTAGTTTGACTTTTCTATCTAGATGCACTTATGCTCGCCGAAGGACGATCGCAGGTCTCTTGTTGAACTTCACCGTTTCCTTCATGGGGAAGTCGACGAGTCACCGTCAGAGGAGGAAGTGCTGGAAGTGCCAGTGAACCCTTGCTGTGTTTCGAATGCGTCTTCCCTCAAGTCGGAACGACGACACTCGCTTCCGTCCAACGCGTCCACGATATCGCTATCATCTGAATTCCATGCTCCTCCAAAGACGTCGCGGTTCCAGATTCGCCGACGAAAAGTAGCCAAGTTGGCCCACTTTTTCGGAGTCGATTATCGAGAACTGATCCATGACATTCTGGAGAGCATCGAGAAAGGCGTCGAGGAGGAACGCAACTACGGCACGCTGCAGCCTCAGGAGGCTGAGGTAAGTATACCCCCGCCTTTGTCTACCTGTTCGGGAAGCTCACCCGGAATGTCTAGGTGTTAATGCACCGAGTGCGGAGCCTCAGAACGATACGAGACCTCGTTAATATGTAGTTTCTTGGTTATATACCCATTTTTCATCATGTATAGTTACTCTTTCATCAGTCACATCGGCATTTGACAAGTCGCATACCATATAATCACATTAATGAATTCCAGTCAATATCATCAGAACAATGGGGGATGCTACAAAGGAGGGTATCACAGGATGACCAACTCTCCACGACACGAGTGACACCAAAATATATGCGATTCGTCCATGAACTGGGGCCGATGGGAGTGGGACTCTGTGTCCGAGGATGAATCTGGGACGGGGGACAGACCCCTTGGCGGTGGGGTATGTCTATGAGCAGCAGTCTCACTTTCGATCCTGGCTTTCAGCATGCTCAGGCTGACTTGACGCTTAGAACGTGTTTCCGGCGAAAGTCCAACGTCGAAGACAGATCGAGTGGCGGGGACAAGACTGCTCGACTTGGAGGAGGCCAACGATGCACGCCGCAAATCGACGCTCGCCCGACTGGACGGTCGTGCGCCAGGAGAAAAGGGTCTCGAAGTAGCCCTCGAAACGGAACGCGAGGCCAGTTGGTCCTCCAGAATATGAATCTGTCGTTGGAATCGATGCGCCTTGTCCTGCGCCTCAAACACGGCCGTCTCCAGCGCGCGAATCTGGGATTGAGCAGACGACAATTCGATGGCGTGTTGTTGCTTAACGGCGCCGAGCATCTCGTCGTCCAACGACCGGAGACCGTCGTCGTCGGTGATGGGCGTCTTTTGTACACTCTCCAGCTCTTCCTCCTTGGCCACCAGCTCGCTCTGTAGAGCCTCGATCTCTGTCCGATAGTGATTGATGAGATGAGATTGTTCTGCTTCGTTCTTGCGTGACGAAGCCAGGGCAGATTCCAATTGGGAGATTTCTTCTTCCCGGCGCCGTGCTTCTGCATTCATCCGGTTGCTGAGATCTGCTTGTCGTGTCTCTGCCTGCCGCATCCGTGTACGCTCAGTTTCCAATGTCTTCACAGTCGCTTGTGCAGACCGGAGCTCGGCTTCTAGCAAGGAATAGCCCCGCTGTAGTTCCGCGACGCTTTGCTGCAGTGAATGGTTGTCTTTCTCCCGAAGTGCGTCCGCTTCTCTCCGTAGCTTTGCCGCCTCTGCCTCCCGTTCCGTCCCTTCGTTGAGAGCCATTTCAAGTTTGGAGATGAGCGTATCACGAGACCTCTTTTCGTACTCCAGTCTCTCTATTTGCTCCATTAGCTCAAGTTTGACAGAAGTCAACTCAACGATCTTGGGTCTCATCTCCTCCAAAGACTGCATGAGCCTGGTCCCTTCGGCCTGTAGGTCCTTCTGACTCTTCTCTGACTCTTCCGCGCGACGAAGAGCAGCACGTAGTTCTCCTTGGACATTATGGAGTGCCCTGTCGCTGGAGGTAACTTCATAAGCGAGTTCCCCAAGTTTTTGCTGGAGTTGTTTAACTGCACTTTGGTTGAACACCACCTGCGACTGTAATGAGGCGCGCTCTTCAAGTAGAGCATCACGACGACTGTTGGCGGACTGCAGATGTCCTTGGAGTGCAGCATGGTCAGCTTCAAGGCTAGAATGTCGGGCCTTCCAGTCCGCCTCGCTCTCGGTTTTCAAGCGAAGCTGTGAGTCCAAGTTGTCTCTCTCGCTCTTGACGCTTGCATGTGACTAGAGAGTGACATCAGTATAACATAAGAACAGCCATATCAAAAACGCACCTGTTGTATTTTGTTGAGCTGGAACTCAAGTTCATCTGCACGGTCTTGAGTGTTTTTCAGAGAAATCTCCAATTTGTCCGCTCTGTCATCACTCTCGATCTGCTCCTCCAACTCGCGGACCCGTTGCTGATGTTGATTGGAAGTAGTTTGTACCTCCTCGAGCTCGGCTTTCCTGAGTTGGATTTCGCGCTCCTATATGCACATGAAGACTGCTCTGACTCGAAAAGTGAGGTGGCACACCCACCTGGTCTCTGACACGTTCCAATAATTCTTTCTCGCGAGAAAAGGTTCCCTCGAGCTCATTTCCTTGCTTTGTATTAGTGATTTCGAGCTCTTGAACCCTCTTGGTCAAATGAGCGGCCTTTTCATGCTCAGCAAGGAACAAGCCTTGCTTCTCCTGGAGCTCTAAAAATGGCAACTTCAGTAATGGGCACACTATATCAAGAGTAACTATACCTATCTCGACCTCTTGCAATCGTTGGACCGATGCTATAAGAGAGGCCTTCTCGGAGACCAGAAGAGAAATAGTCTGTTGACGAGTCTGATCCTGTTCTTGCCATCGTGTAGAGTCCACAACAGCGCTCGCGCGTAATTCTTCTATCTGACCACGAGCTGCAGAGAGTTCCTGTTCGACCTTTGTCGAGTGAGCCCGGGAGCCGTGAATTTCCTGTTGTGCTGATTCTAACTCTGAGGTCAACCGTTGGATGTCTGTCATCGTGTCACTAGAGTTCCGTCTTCACAAAAAAAGTGGGACGTACCGGACTGCAAAGAATCGACCTTTTCGCTCGCCTCACTCAATCTCTGGTCCAGTTCAAGGCGACTGGCCTCCAAGTTGCCAATCTTGGTTTGGGCGACATTGTGTAGATCCTCCAATCGCGACTTTTCTCGGGAGAGATGACGTGTAGCAACGACATGAGATTCCATTGCTTGTGCAAGCTCGTCTTCGAGAGCTTCGGAGCGAGCACGTTCTCCCTGAAGGGCCTTGGCCTTCTCTGGAGCATCCGCTGTCACATCCTGTGAGAAGGGCGAGCAGGGATACAAGTCAACCACTCACTGGCCTGGATTTCTTCGAGACGGGTCAGGGAAGTTTGAAGCGTAGAATTATCAATCTGCAGGGAGGCTATGACCTGACGTTGCTCCGCTAATCGATTATGGAGGTTGTCGAGAACCTGCTGGTTGACTAGAGGGGTCGTCACGGACTGTGAAACGGAAGCCGGTGTGCCCGTACGTTCTTGAAGGGGTGGTGGAGACTTTGCCAAAGACCGCGGGCTTTGGGGTTGGGCAATGGCGCTCGCGTCTGGAACTTGAGCCCTGGGTAACGAGTCGATCCAATTCGTGTCGGTATCATTGGAGCTGAATCTGTGCAAATCATACACTGTTCAGAGACATTGAAATGTCACGACACGGGGAACGTACAGGTCATTGATGTCCCGCTCACGCTTGCCTTCCTCAGCTGGTGCTGGGGGTTCTGCAGGGGCGGGAGTATAAGACCGAGAAGGCGGGGGGCTAGCTAATGAGGTGCTACGAGAACCTGCGCCAGTGGTCTTCTGTTGTTTTCGCTTCTTGAGCTGTGTGCAAGGGTGAGCTTCGACAGAGTGTGGAGTACGGCCAGAGACGTACCATTGCCTTTGCTCTCGCAGCCTTTGCTGCTCGGTCATCGTCCTCGGTCTGAGACATGGATATGTCAAGTCGTTCGTGGTCAGGAAAGACCCTGCTGTGAATAACCGGTAGTACTGCCGGGACTTGTTTGAAACTCCCAAGCAGCGAATCGACATTGTCTGCCCGTCTTTATAGTTATGACATTGCGATATTCTAGACTGTGCCAGAATAGCGCCGATCATCATAAGCAGATAGAAAGAAAATTGAATTGAATCTCGACGGAATATGCACAGTGTTGGTAGCAAGTGGAAGAAACATCAGAGGTAGAAATTGGGCAAAAGCAGATGACCCGTAAGGAGACAATATATGTATACCAAAGCAGCGAAAGGGTGCATGCCTACAATGTAAGGATCGACTCGAGGCGAGCGTTGGAAGCAACGCAAGCGGGTGAGAATATGGCAACGATATCAATGGACAGATAATCGAGGACAGAACTGGGGACTAAATAGAAACGAAGAGGGAGTGTCGTGGAAAAACAAGAATTGTCATAGTCCATTTTTCATCATGCCCAGACCTGAAGAGGATAACTCAGTCATCATCACCTGCGGGAGCATTGGCCCAGTCACTCACTCGAAGTGTGCTATCCCAACTGCCTGTACAAAGGGCCATGCCATCGACCGACACGCCCAAACAACTGACCCGGTTTTCGTGCCCAGTCAAAACTCCCACACGCTCGCCTCTCAACGTATCCCAGACATTGCAGGTCCAGTCATCATAACCTCCGAAAAGGATACGACCAGAGATCGAAAATGCGACTGAAGTGATACCACAGAGGATGTTGTCATGGGTGAAGCTGTTCAATTCGCGATCTGCTCGGATGTCGAACAGTCGGCAGGAGGCATCATCAGAACCAGTGGCAAAGGCGTCGCCGTTGGGGAAAAACCTAATGAACAGGATTCAGAGACAAAGACGACCTCGACGACGTCAAGACGCACTGAACAGCATTAATATCGGACTCGTGGCCGGTAAAGGTTTGTGTAGCGCGACCGCTACGTATATCCCAAAGCTTTGCGGTGGCATCACAAGCACCAGAGACAAAAACATTTTGGTTAGGGCCAAGGGACAGACTGAAAGAGCATTGAAGTGAGGCAATTAGGAGGACGCATGGAAGGTCAATTACCTCATGACATCACCAGTGTGGTCGCTAAATTCGACAACTCGTACACCAGCCTCGATGTCCCAAAGCATGCATGTCATGTCACCAGAGCTGGTGACTATTTGTCGATCGTTGATAAATCTGCAGCAACTGAGGTAACCAGAGTGGGCACTTAATTCGCGAGCGCCTCTGACACCGTTCGGTTCCCGACTGTTGAGATTGTAAATGGAACAAATATTGTCAAGACCACCACAGGCGACAAAATTTCCAGATGGCGAGTATGCACAAGTCATGACCCAACTCGACCGAAGGGGGATTGCGTGAACCTTGTTTGTGGTATAAGCGTCCCAAACAATTAGCTTGCCATCCTGTGAGGCCGAGACGAGATGCCGTCGATCTGCAGCCCAATGCATGGCATAAATCTTTGCAAGGTGTCCCTTGAGTGCACGTCGAGGTCGCATCACGATCCGGGGGAGTGTGTCAACCTCAGCAGCCATCGCACGCACTGAAGGAAACAAGGTCATTGCGTGGATCCTCAAAGAGAATGGTATCGCGTGGTGGAGAAACACGTACGGCTAGTATCAGCGGAAGCCTCTCTGCTCGCACGGATTTTCTCCTTCAAGACCTCTGCTTCACGACGTGCCGCGGCGATCCGCTCTTGTATATCACCCTGGGGCTGGGCCATTGTTGCGAATGCGGTCTGATGTAGGGCAAGATGGCAGGTGAGTAAGGAAAAAAATGCAAGTCCGCAAGGTTGAAGGAGATATGTCGTTGACTTGTGAAGAGAAAATTTGCCCACCTGCGACGCTTTGCGAAACAAGAATGAATTAGTGGAAGAGCGTGTGAAGAAGCTCTCAAATAGTGCGCAAAGGAGTGCGGTGAAGGTGGCAATGAAGGCGTGTAAATATCACCGGCGACGACGACGACGACAACGAAAGCGACGATGGCGACGACGAGGAGGCTGAACAACGAATTCCTCTCGAACTGGGAAACGTTGGCGCTGCACACCGACGGTGGCCCGTATTCACAACGCCGGATAATTCCGCAACTCCGACGGTGGCACATGCCTAAAACACTGACATTTGCAGCGAAAACATTTCTATGCTACGCGGCGACACCCAATTCACTTCCAGCACATCATTTTACGAACGTGCGACATTATACTCTGATAACCGGTCCGCCGACCGTAGCCCCAGGCTGTGTGACGCCAGCACCGTACTGTGGTTGTGGCGGCATCGACGCATTGTACTCAGTCATGGGATGCTCCACCGGACCAGCCGCAGAACCAAAGGATTCTTTGACGGATGACATCCAGACACTCTGGCCGCGGCTTGCAGCAATTGCGGTCATGACGGATAGGAAGCCGGTGTAGAGCAAAACTTGACGAAACCTTCAGAATAAGTAGGAGAATGAAGGAGTGACTTACCAATGATGAAGTTCAGGAACGAAAAGGCTTCGATTACTTGGGCTTCTTGGCACATTCCGTTTGAAATGGCTAGAACGAGGGCAATCAGCCACAGCACACCACAAGTGCATGCGATTCGTACTGTTTCCGAAAATGCACCCAGCCGGGGAGATGAGATTGTACTCGTAAGCCGCTTCACCCGCAGTGGCCACCCAGAGGATCCAAAGAATAGCTGTGACGTCATAGGTAACGATTCCACAAAGTAACATGTCGTCTTACACAACCAAGCCAATTCGACGACGATCATGGACGTAAAGCCACCGTGACGAAGGATATCGACGACAAACCTGCACTGATAGATCAGTGTTCAGGAAGAGCAACTGACAAAAGCTACTAACATGACGGGTAAAGTCAGCAAAGACCGACGTCGACGAGCCCCAGGTCGCTCGTCGACACTCCCCTCTACCGCCTCGAACTGTGCGTCGCCAACCTCGCCAGATGCTTCTCCAGGCTGGATCTGTCCCGGGATCGGTCACCCTCACCGCCGCAGGAAGAAGGATCGCCAACAGGGCCTTTCGCTCCATCACCCCCCAACCGTCCACTCGACGTGGCACCCCCGCCATCCAGCTCATTCCCTGTGTCACCTCCCCCGTCGCCGCAGCTGGTGGCTCTAATGACTCTTCGTACGGACCCCTGCCTCCCTATCTCCCAGGCCGGGGTACTCGTGATTCCCCTATTGTCGTCGACAATCGAGTTGCTCGACCTCGCCTCGTCCGCCCGCAACTCTGCTTCGAGTGCGGGACCGTCGGCCACTTCCGTAGGGAGTGCCCCAACTACACGTGCCCCTTCTGTCATCGGATCGCCCCTGGTCATATACAGGAATTTTGTCCAGAACGTATATGCGGCCTCTGCGGTGCCGTTGGCCATATCGTCGCCAACTGCACGTTTCGGGACGACGTCTGGGCGGATCTCAATGCCGATGACGCTTACGACTACGACGTCAACGAGGGGGAGTCTCAGTGAGGGGAGCATTCAAGTTGTGGAGTCGGAGTCTCCACCATGGGAAGGGGGTAATGTTACGGTAGTACTCTACTTTTTCTCTCCTCTACCGTTGGGACTATTACATTCACCTAGCCTTTTGCTAGTTCCACTTGAACGGTAACAACCGTTCGTACTTAGTCATCATTTCTCGCGCACGGACGCGCTTTCTCTCATACTCTGGAATATTCCTTCCGTATTTGTATCTTCCCTTCTCGCGGCTCGATTAGGGACATGGTCTGTGCGCAGACCCCAGTAGTATAAAGGCTCAGCCTTTCCACCATGTACATTATCTAGTTCTACGCAGTAACCTGCTAGCAATTAGTTTCACTCCAGACTCTTAGTGTGCGCACTAAGACATAGTCTGAGACCCAGCTCAGAAACGCTTCACGAGTCTCGAGGCCACTCCAGAGTGCCTCCTCGCTGTTCTAGTTGTTAGCGCCCAGCGTAACAAGTTCCCTTTGAATGGTATGAACTGTTCTGATTAGTCATCACTTCTCGCGCACAGACGCTGTTTCTTTCATACTCCAGAAGCTTCTAGAGTATTCCTTCCTCATTTGTCTTTTCGCTCTCGCGACCTGATTGGGAGCATGGTCTGTGCGCAGACCTCACTAGTATATAAACCTGGTCTTTACACAGTTGTAACTTATCTAGTTCTACACAGTAACCTGCTAGCAATTAGTTTCCACTCCAGACTCTTAGTGTGTGCACTAAGGCATAGTCTGAGATCCAGCTCAGAAATGCTTCACGAGTCCTGCAGCTACTCCAGAGTGCCGCCTCAGAGTTCTAGTTGTTAGCGCCCAGCATAACACTAATTGGAAGGATCTCTAAAAGAAGATAGGCGATCATTTCCAGATCAATGTTCTCTCACATAACACCCTAAAAAAGCTTTGTGCTCTGCAACAAGGTCAAGCACCCATAGACACTTTCCTGAAGTGCTTCAAAATTCTATACAAACAATTGGAAGCCAAACTGGGTCACACAATTGAGCTGCTGAAGAGGGCAGTAAAACACAAGATCTATAAGGAGGTTTTCCTGTCCATAAAGGCAGAGGTCATGAAGGATCTCGTTCATTAATGGATGAGTACAGAAAGGTGGGCTGTGCCTTTGAGCAAATGTATTCAGAAAGAGGAATCAGAGGTCAGGCCTGGTATCAATTTAGGCCTTACTTGAACCAAGCTCCTCAGAGCTATCTGCCCCATAAAGGACCTTCTCTGGGTTACACTGCCATAGGATTATAGCCTGGTAGAGGTGCACCAATGGACATTGGTGCTATTGATACCAGAAAAGAAACAAGGACCTGTTACAGTTTTACCCCTAAGCGTACCCCGCCACTCGTTTTCCCACGCCTATGCATCTCTGCCGCCCCCACCATCTTGTGATGCCGCCCATCGCCCGCTCCCCAGTCGCCTAGTGGATGTTATCCACTTCCCCGGTCATTTCGCAAGTCTCTGTGTCACTACACTGAGATAGCCCCTGTCTTCTCGCCCCGTTGGGCCGGATCCACAGC